>JAYMGU010000297.1:10000-135000 GCA_036178185.1 Liparis tanakae
AACATTTTAGTTACACTAAATATTTAACGAATTGATCAACAAAAAATAGAAATGACCTGACATTATGTAAGCATCAATACGAATGCATTTCTTCCAGTTATTTCCTTTACTGTGTTTGAAGCATGATTTCTTTAATTCTCTTTAATGGTCTGTGTTTGACCTCCTTAGGTTAGTGTGTTCGACTCTCATTCAGAGAATGCGACAGCAGAGTGGCGCAGAGGAAGCGTGCTGGGCCTATAACCCAGCAGTCGATGGATCTAAACCAACCTCTGCTAAAAGAATTGTAATGCTGCTTGTACCAGACCTTAACTGGTTTATTACAGTTACATGACTTATTTTCTTTAATTATGTCAGTACACAATGTAGCATTTCGAAACTAAGATTAATAGTAAAAACCTAACCCACTTTCAAGAAACATCTTGCCCCAGTGGCCTAATGGATGAGGCACTGGCCTCCTAAGCCAGTGATTGTGGGTTCGAGTCCCATCTGGGGTGATGTACAGCAGAGTGGCGCAGCGGAAGCGTGCTGGGCCCATAACCCAGAGGTCGATGGATCGAAACCATCCTCTGCTAAAAGAATTGTAATAGTGCTTGTACCAGACCTTAACTGGTTTATTACAGTTACATGACTTATTTTCTTTAATTATGTCAGTACACAATGTAGCATTTTGAAATAAATGTTGATAATGAAAACCTAACCCACCTTCATGGAACATCAAGCCCCAGTGGCCTAATGGATAAGGCACTGGCCTCCTAAGCCAGGGATTGTGTGTTTGAGTCCTATCTGGGGTGATGTACAGCAGAGTGGCGGCGAAAGCGCTGGGCCCATAACCCAGAGGTAGATGGATCGAAACCATCCTCTGCTAACTAGAATTTGACAATATATGCCACTTCAACTGCATTCAAACTGCTAATGCTATTTTACACAAAACATTTTAGTTACACTAAATATTTAACGAATTGATCAACCAAAAATAGAAATGACCTGACATTATGTAAGCATCAATACGAATGCATTACTTCCAGTTAGTTCCTTTTATTGTGTTTGAAGCATGATTTATTTACTTTTTTTGATGGTCTGTGTTGCCCGATCTCCTTATGTTAGTGAGTTTGACTCCCATATAGGGCAAGAGACAGCAGAGTGGCGCAGCGGAAGCGTGCTGGGCCCATAACCCAGAGGTCAATGGATCGAAACCATCCTCTGCTAACAAGATTTTCACATTATATGCCACTTCAACTGCATTCTAACTGCTAACGTTATTTTACACAAAAGATTTTAGTTACACTTAATATTTAACGAATTGATCAACAAAAATTGAAATGACCTGACATTATGTAAGCATCAATACGAATGCATTTCTTCCAGTTATTTCCTTTACTTTGGTTGAAGCATGATTTCTTTAATTCTCTTTAATGTTCTGTGTTGCCCGACCTCCTTATGTTAGTGTGTTCCACTCTCATTCAGCGACAGCAGAGTGGCGCAGCGGAAGTGCTGCTGGGCCCATAACCCAGAGGTCGATGGATCGAAACCATCCTCTGCTAAAAGAATTGTAATAGTGCTTGTACCAGACCTTAACTGGTTTATTACAGTTACATGACTTATTTTCTTTAATTATGTCAGTACACAATGTAGCATTTTGAAACAAAGGTTGATAATGAAAACCTAACCCACCTTCATGGAACATCAAGCCCCAGTGGCCTAATGGATAAGGCACTGGCCTCCTAAGCCAGGGATTGTGGGTTCGAGTCCCATCTGGGGTGATGTACAGCAGAGTGGAGCAGCGGAAGTGCTGGGCCCATAACCCAGAGGTCGATGGATCGAAACCATCCTCTGCTAACTAGATTTTCACAATATTTGCCACTTCAATTGCATTCTAACTGCTAACGTTAGTTTACACAAAACATTTTAGTTGAACTAAATATTTAACGAATTGATCAACCAAAAATAGAAATGACCTGACATTATGTAAACATCCCATCTGGCGAGATGTACAGCAGAGTGGCGCAGTGGAAGCGTGCTGGGCCCATAACCCAGAGGTCAATGGATCGAAACCATCCTCTGCTAACTAGAATATGACATTATATGCCACTTAAACTGCATTCAAACTGCTAACGTTTTTTTACACAAAACATTTTAGTTACACTAAATATTTAACGAATTGATCAACAAAAAATAGAAATGACCTGACATTATGTAAGCATCAATACGAATGCATTTGTTCCAGTTAGTTCCTTTACTGTGTTTGAAGCATGATTTATTAACTTTTTTGACGGTATGTGTTGCCCGATCTCCTTATGTTAGTGAGTTTGACTCTATATAGCGCTTAAGAGACAGGAGAGTGGCGAGCGGCGTGCTGGGCCCATAACCCAGAGGTCGATGGATCGAAACCATCCTCTGCTAAAAGAATTGTAATAGTGCTTGTACCAGACCTTAACTGGTTTATTACAGTTACATGACTTATTTTCTTTAATTATGTCAGTACACAATGTAGCATTTTGAAATAAATGTTGATAATGAAAACCTAACCCACCTTCATGGAACATCAAGCCCCAGTGGCCTAATGGATAAGGCACTGGCCTCCTAAGCCAGGGATTGTGTGTTTGAGTCCTATCTGGGGTGATGTACAGCAGAGTGGCGCAAGCGTGCGTGGGGCCCATAACCCAGAGGTCGATGGATCGAAACCATCCTCTGCTAACTAGAATTTGACAATATATGCCACTTCAACTGCATTCAAACTGCTAATGCTATTTTACACAAAACATTTTAGTTACACTAAATATTTAACGAATTGATCAACCAAAAATAGAAATGACCTGACATTATGTAAGCATCAATACGAATGCATTTCTTCCAGTTAGTTCCTTTATTGTGTTTGAAGCATGATTTATTTACTTCTTTTTGATGGTCTGTGTTGCCCGATCTCCTTATGTTAGTGAGTTTGACTCCCATATAGGGCAAGAGACAGCAGAGTGGCGCAGCGGAAGCGTGCTGGGCCCATAACCCAGTGGTCAATGGATCGAAACCATCCTCTGCTAACAAGATTTTCACATTATATGCCACTTCAACTGCATTCTAACTGCTAACGTTATTTTACACAAAAGATTTTAGTTACACTTAATATTTAACGAATTGATCAACAAAAATTGAAATGACCTGACATTATGTAAGCATCAATACGAATGCATTTCTTCCAGTTATTTCCTTTACTTTGGTTGAAGCATGATTTCTTTAATTCTCTTTAATGTTCTGTGTTGCCCGACCTCCTTATGTTAGTGTGTTCCACTCCCATTCAGCGAAAGCGACAGCAGAGTCGCATCCAACCTGGAAAACATTACAGCCGATTCTATTTGTGATTCTGTACCGGCCACCCGGTCCATATTCAGAGTTTATATCAGAATTTTCAGAATTTATATCAAGTTTGGTTCTTAAAACTGATAAAGTTATTATTGTAGGATATTTTAATATTCATGTGGATGTTGATAATGATTGCCTAGGTACTGCATTCATCTCATTGTTGACCGACTCGATCGCTTTTCGTCAGAGAGTACAGAAACCCACTCACAGCTTTGGCCACATGCTTGATCTTGTTCTTACATATGGCGTTGACATTGAGCATTTGAAGGTCTTCCCACAGAATCCTCTTCTGTCAGACCAAAGCCTTATAACTTTTGAGTTTATACCGAGTGTACACCGCTAGTCAAAAGTTTCTACACCAGATGTCTAACTGACAGTGCTGTAGCTAAATTTAAAGAAGCGATTCCTTCTGCACTTGATTCAATACCATGTCTCAATATAACAGAGGACTCCTGGTCTAACTTTAGTCCGTCCCAGATTGATCATCTTGTTGATAGTGCCACAGGCTCACTGAGAATGACACTGGACTTGATAGCCCCTCTGAAGAAGAAGACAGTGAGGAAGAGAAGGTTTGCTCCCTGGTATAACCCTCAGACCCGCACATTAAAGCAAACGCCACGAAAGCTTGAAAGCATTTGGCGTTCAACTAATCGGGAATAATCCCGCTTAGTTTGGCGAGATAGTCTTAAAATGTATAAGAAGGCCCTCCGCAATGCCAGAGCAGAATATTACTCATCAGTAATAGAGAAGAATAAGAACAACCCTAGGTTTCTCTTTAGCACTGTAGCCAGGCTAACAGAGAGTCACAGCTCTGTGGAGCCCAGTATTCCTATAGACCTCAGTAGTAATGACTTTATGAACTTCTTCAATGAGAAGATTTTAACTATTAGGGACAAGATTAATAATCTCTTGCCCTTAACCAGTGCCAATCTGTCCTCAAGTGGAATGGCTTTGGAAACCCCTGTATGTCCTGGTATATATTTAGATGGCTTTTCTCCCATCAACCGTGACCAATTATCTTTAATAGTTTCTACTTCTAACACGTCTACCTGTCTCTTGGACCCTATCCCGACTAGGCTGCTTAAAGACGTTTTGCCTTTAATTGGCAGCTCTTTTTGGATATTATCAATGTGTCTTTGTTAACAGGCCACGTACCACATTCCTTCAAAGTAGCTGTAATTAAACCTCTCCTGAAGAAGCCCACTCTGGATCCAGAGGTTTTGGCTAACTACAGACCGATCTCTAACCTCCCCTTCCTATCTAAGATCCTTGGAAAAGTGGTCGCAATCAAGTTGTGTGACTTTCTACATCAGAATAGTTTATTTAAAGAGTTTCAGTCAGGATTTAGAAAAACACCACAGCACAGAGACAGCACTGGTGAAGATTACGAATGACCTCTTAATGGCATCAGATAAAGGACTTCTCTCTGTACTGGTCTTGTTAGACCTTAGTGCTGCATTCGACACCATTGACCATAACATCCTATTACAGAGACTGGAGCAGTCGATTGGTATTTCAGGCACCGCCCTAAGTTGGTTTAAATCCTATTTATCAGATCGATCTCAGTTTGTATTTGTAAACGATGAAGCCTCAATGACCACCAACGTTAGTCACGGAGTTCCACAAGGTTCTGTGCTTGGACCAATTCTATTTACCTTATACATGCTTCCTTTGGGCAATATAATCAGGAAACGCTCTATAAACTTTCATTGTTATGCAGATGATACTCAACTATATCTATCGATAAAACCAGAGGAGACTAACCAACTCACTAAAATTCAAGCATGTCTTAGTGACATAAAAACATGGATGACCGGCAACTTCTTGATGTTAAACTCAGACAAAACCGAAGTAATTCTACTCGGCCCTGAGCACCTCAGAGATCAATTATCTGGTGATGTGATTTCTGTAGATGGCATTACTCTAGCATCCAACACCACTGTAAAGAATCTCGGCGTCATGCTATCTTTGATCGGGACTTGTCCTTTAACTCCCACATAAAGCAAATCTCAATGACTGCATTCTTCCATCTACGTAATATTTCAAAATCAGGCACATCTTGTCTCAAAAGATGCAGAGAAATTGGTTCACGCTCGTTACTTCGAGACTGGATTACTGCAACTCCTTATTATCAGGCTGCACTAATAAATCTCTTAGGGGTCCCTCCAGTTGATCCAGAATGCTGCAGCTCGTATTCTCACTAAAACTAAGAAAAGAGATCACATTACTCCTGCACTAGCTGCTCTGCACTGGCTCCCTGTAAAATCAAGAATCACTTTTAAAATTCTTCTCTTAACTTACAAAGCCTTAATTGGTGATGCACCATCATATCTTAAAGAGCTTGTAGACTGACCGCCCACCAGAGAGCTGCGCCACTAAATGCGGGCTACTTGTAGTTCCGAGAGACTTAAAATGTAAAATGGGAGCCAGAGCCTTTAGTTATCAAGCTCCTCTTTTATGGAACCAGCTTTCACCTTCAGTCCGGGAGGCAGACACAGTCGCCACATTCAAGAGTAGACTGAAGACTTTCCTCTTGACAGAGCTTATAGTCAGGGCTGAATCAGGTTTGCCCTGGTCCAGCCCCTGGATATGCTGGTATAGGCTTATAGCTGCTGGGGATTTAGGATGCACTGAGCACCTCTCCTCTTTTCTTTCTCCTATGGATGAATCTTCATCTCTCCATCACACATGACTAACTCTGCTTTCTCCCCGAGTCCTTCTGACTTCACGCCTCATGGGGTCATCGGACCCTATGAGACGGCATAGATTCCATCTGCTGATGGACCTTCGATGGTTGGATCGTGAGTTCCTGTCGCCAGCTGTGCCACTGCCCTGCTGGGACTCCGCCCCACTCCTCCACTTGGGAGGTCTCCAAACTCTCCATCGTGGAATATGCCTAAATATGAACTATTGATAAACTCTGTCAGATTCCTTGAATGTATTTTAACTCTAAATATGTCCTTCTGTACACATTACATCTATTGCATCTGTCCATCCTGGAGAGGGATCCTCCTCTGTTGCTCTCCTGAAGGTTTCTTCCCTTTTTTCCCCCTGAAGGGTTATTTGGGAGTTTTTCCTGGTCCGATGTGAGGTTTTGGGTCAGGGATGTCTATGTGTACAGATTGTAAAGCACTCTGAGACAAATTTGTAATTTGTGAAACTGGGCTATACAAATAAACTGAATTGAGACAGCAGAGTGGAGCAGCGGAAGCGTGCTGGGCCCATAACCCAGAGGTCGATGGATTGAAACCATCCTCTGCTAACAAGATTTTCACATTATATGCCACTTCAACTGCATTCTAACTGCTAACGTTAATTTACACAAAACATTTTAGTTACACTTAATATTTAACGAATTGATCAACAAAAATTGAAATAACCTGACATTATGTAAGCATCAATACGAATGCATTTCTTCCAGTTATTTCCTTTACTGTGTTTGAAGCATGATTTCTTTAATTCTCTTTAATGGTCTGTGTTGCCCGACCTCCTTAGGTTAGTGTGTTCGACTCCCATTCAGAGAAATGGACAGTAGAGTGGCGCAGCGGAAGCTTGCTGGGCCCATAACCCAGAGGTTGATAGATCGAAACCATCCTCTGCTAAAAGAATTGTTATGCTGCTTGTACCAGACCTTAACTGGTTTATTACAGTTACATGACTTATTTTCTTTAATTATGTCAGTATACCATGTAGCATTTCAAAACTAAGATTAATAGTAAAAACCTAACCCACTTTCAAGAAACATCTTGCCAGGAATTGTGGGTTTGAGTCCCATCTGGGGTGATGTACAGCAGCGTGGAGCAGTTGAGCGTGCTGGGCCCATAACCCAGAGGTCGATGGATCGAAACCATCCTCTGCTAACTAGATTTTCACATTATATGCCACTTCAATTGCATTCTAACTGCTAACATTATTTACACAAAACATTTTAGTTACACTAAATATTTAACGAATTGATCAACCAAAAACAGAAATGACCTGACATTATGTAAGCATCAATACCAATGCATTTCTTCCAGTTATTTCCTTTACTGTGTTTGAAGCATGATTTATTTACTTCTTTTTGATGGTATGTGTTGCCCGATCTCCTTATGTTAGTGAGTTTGACTCCCATTCAGAGAAAGAGACAGCAGAGTGGCGCAAGTGAAGCGCGTGGGCCCATAACCCAGAGGTTGATGGATGGAAACCATCCTCTGCTAAAAGAATTGAAATGGTGCTTGTACCAGACCTTAACTGGTTTATTACAGTTACATGACTTATTTTCTTGAATTATGTCAGTACACAATGTAGCATTTCGAAACTAAGATTGATAATAAAAACCTAACCCACTTTCATGCAACAACAAGCCCCAATGGCCAAATGGATAAGGCACTGGCCTCCTAAGCCAGGGATTGTGGGTTCGAGTCCCATCTGGGGTGATGTACAGCAGAGTGGCGCAGTGGAAGCGTGCTGGGCCCATAACCCAGAGGTCAATGGATCGAAACCATCCTCTGCTAACTAGAATATGACATTATATGCCACTTAAACTGCATTCAAACTGCTAACGCTTTTTTACACAAAACATTTTAGTTACACTAAATATTTAACGAATTGATCAACAAAAAATAGAAATGACCTGACATTATGTAAGCATCAATACGAATGCATTTGTTCCAGTTAGTTCCTTTACTGTGTTTGAAGCATGATTTATTAACTTCTTTTTGACGGTATGTGTTGCCCGATCTCCTTATGTTAGTGAGTTTGACTCCCATATAGCGCAAGAGACAGGAGAGTGGCGCAGCGGAAGCGTGCTGGGCCCATAACCCAGAGGTCGATGGATCGAAACCATCCTCTGCTAACTAGAATTTGACATTATATGCCACATCAACTGCATTCAAACTGCTAACGCTATTTTTACACAAAACATTATAGTTACACTAAATATTTAACGAATTGATCAACAAAAAATAGAAATGACCTGACATTATGTAAGCATCAATACGAATGCATTTCTTCCAGTTATTTCCTTTACTGTGTTTGAAGCATGATTTCTTTAATTCTCTTTAATGGTCTGTGTTGCCCGACCTCCTTAGGTTAGTGTGTTCGACTCTCATTCAGAGAATGCGACAGCAGAGTGGCGCAGAGGAAGCGTGCTGGGCCTATAACCCAGCAGTCGATGGATCTAAACCAACCTCTGCTAAAAGAATTGTAATGGTGCTTGTACCAGACCTTAACTGGTTTATTACAGTTACATGACTTATTTTCTTTAATTATGTCAGTACACAATGTAGCATTTTGAAATAAATGTTGATAATGAAAACCTAACCCACCTTCATGGAACATCAAGCCCCAGTGGCCTAATGGATAAGGCACTGGCCTCCTAAGCCAGGGATTGTGTGTTTGAGTCCTATCTGGGGTGATGTACAGCAGAGTGGCGCAGCGGAAGCGTGCTGGGCCCATAACCCAGAGGTCGGCGGATCGAAACCATCCTCTGCTAACTAGAATTTGACAATATATGCCACTTCAACTGCATTCAAACTGCTAATGCTATTTTACACAAAACATTTTAGTTACACTAAATATTTAACGAATTGATCAACCAAAAATAGAAATGACCTGACATTATGTAAGCATCAATACGAATGCATTTCTTCCAGTTAGTTCCTTTATTGTGTTTGAAGCATGATTTATTTACTTTTTTGATGGTCTGTGTTGCCCGATCTCCTTATGTTAGTGAGTTTGACCCATATAGGGCAAGAGACAGCAGAGTGGCGAGCGGGCGTGCTGGGCCCATAACCCAGAGGTCAATGGATCGAAACCATCCTCTGCTAACAAGATTTTCACATTATATGCCACTTCAACTGCATTCTAACTGCTAACGTTATTTTACACAAAAGATTTTAGTTACACTTAATATTTAACGAATTGATCAACAAAAATTGAAATGACCTGACATTATGTAAGCATCAATACGAATGCATTTCTTCCAGTTATTTCCTTTACTTTGGTTGAAGCATGATTTCTTTAATTCTCTTTAATGTTCTGTGTTGCCCGACCTCCTTATGTTAGTGTGTTCCACTCTCATTCAGCGAAAGCGACAGCAGAGTGGCGCAGCGGAAGCGTGCTGGGCCCATAACCCAGAGGTCGATGGATCGAAACCATCCTCTGCTAAAAGAATTGTAATAGTGCTTGTACCAGACCTTAACTGGTTTATTACAGTTACATGACTTATTTTCTTTAATTATGTCAGTACACAATGTAGCATTTTGAAACAAAGGTTGATAATGAAAACCTAACCCACCTTCATGGAACATCAAGCCCCAGTGGCCTAATGGATAAGGCACTGGCCTCCTAAGCCAGGGATTGTGGGTTCGAGTCCCATCTGGGGTGATGTACAGCAGAGTGGAGCAGCGGAAGCGTGCTGGGCCCATAACCCAGAGGTCGATGGATCGAAACCATCCTCTGCTAACTAGATTTTCACAATATTTGCCACTTCAATTGCATTCTAACTGCTAACGTTAGTTTACACAAAACATTTTAGTTGAACTAAATATTTAACGAATTGATCAACCAAAAATAGAAATGACCTGACATTATGTAAACATCCCATCTGGCGAGATGTACAGCAGAGTGGCGCAGTGGAAGCGTGCTGGGCCCATAACCCAGAGGTCAATGGATCGAAACCATCCTCTGCTAACTAGAATATGACATTATATGCCACTTAAACTGCATTCAAACTGCTAACGCTTTTTTACACAAAACATTTTAGTTACACTAAATATTTAACGAATTGATCAACAAAAAATAGAAATGACCTGACATTATGTAAGCATCAATACGAATGCATTTGTTCCAGTTAGTTCCTTTACTGTGTTTGAAGCATGATTTATTAACTTCTTTTTGACGGTATGTGTTGCCCGATCTCCTTATGTTAGTGAGTTTGACTCCCATATAGCGCAAGAGACAGGAGAGTGGCGCAGCGGAAGCGTGCTGGGCCCATAACCCAGAGGTCGATGGATCGAAACCATCCTCTGCTAAAAGAATTGTAATAGTGCTTGTACCAGACCTTAACTGGTTTATTACAGTTACATGACTTATTTTCTTTAATTATGTCAGTACACAATGTAGCATTTTGAAATAAATGTTGATAATGAAAACCTAACCCACCTTCATGGAACATCAAGCCCCAGTGGCCTAATGGATAAGGCACTGGCCTCCTAAGCCAGGGATTGTGTGTTTGAGTCCTATCTGGGGTGATGTACAGCAGAGTGGGCGCAAAGGCGTTGGGCCCATAACCCAGAGGTCGATGGATCGAAACCATCCTCTGCTAACTAGAATTTGACAATATATGCCACTTCAACTGCATTCAAACTGCTAATGCTATTTTACACAAAACATTTTAGTTACACTAAATATTTAACGAATTGATCAACCAAAATAGAAATGACCTGACATTATGTAAGCATCAATACGAATGCATTTCTTCCAGTTAGTTCCTTTATTGTGTTTGAAGCATGATTTATTTACTTCTTTTTGATGGTCTGTGTTGCCCGATCTCCTTATGTTAGTGAGTTTGACTCCCATATAGGGCAAGAGACAGCAGAGTGGCGCAGCGGAAGGGCCCATAACCCAGAGGTCAATGGATCGAAACCATCCTCTGCTAACAAGATTTTCACATTATATGCCACTTCAACTGCATTCTAACTGCTAACGTTATTTTTACAAAAGATTTTAGTTACACTTAATATTTAACGAATTGATCAACAAAAATTGAAATGACCTGACATTATGTAAGCATCAATACGAATGCATTTCTTCCAGTTATTTCCTTTACTTTGGTTGAAGCATGATTTCTTTAATTCTCTTTAATGTTCTGTGTTGCCCGACCTCCTTATGTTAGTGTGTTCCACTCTCATTCAGCGAAAGCGACAGCAGAGTGGCGCAGCGGAAGCGTGCTGGGCCCATAACCCAGAGGTCGATGGATCGAAACCATCCTCTGCTAAAAGAATTGTAATAGTGCTTGTACCAGACCTTAACTGGTTTATTACAGTTACATGACTTATTTTTCTTTAATTATGTCAGTACACAATGTAGCATTTTGAAACAAAGGTTGATAATGAAAACCTAACCCACCTTCATGGAACATCAAGCCCCAGTGGCCTAATGGATAAGGCACTGGCCTCCTAAGCCAGGGATTGTGGGTTCGAGTCCCATCTGGGGTGATGTACAGCAGAGTGGAGCAGCGGAAGCGTGCTGGGCCCATAACCCAGAGGTCGATGGATCGAAACCATCCTCTGCTAACTAGATTTTCACAATATTTGCCACTTCAATTGCATTCTAACTGCTAACGTTAGTTTACACAAAACATTTTAGTTGAACTAAATATTTAACGAATTGATCAACCAAAAAATAGAAATGACCTGACATTATGTAAACATCCCATCTGGCGAGATGTACAGCAGAGTGGCGCAGTGGAAGCGTGCTGGGCCCATAACCCAGAGGTCAATGGATCGAAACCATCCTCTGCTAACTAGAATATGACATTATATGCCACTTAAACTGCATTCAAACTGCTAACGTTTTTTTACACAAAACATTTTAGTTACACTAAATATTTAACGAATTGATCACAAAAAATAGAAATGACCTGACATTATGTAAGCATCAATACGAATGCATTTGTTCCAGTTAGTTCCTTTACTGTGTTTGAAGCATGATTTATTAACTTCTTTATGACGGTATGTGTTGCCCGATCTCCTTATGTTAGTGAGTTTGACTCCCATATAGCGCAAGAGACAGGAGGGTGGCGCAGAGGCGTGCTGGGCCCATAACCCAGAGGTCGTCGATGGATCGAAACCATCCTCTGCTAAAAAATTGTAATAGTGCTTGTACCAGACCTTAACTGGTTTATTACAGTTACATGACTTATTTTCTTTAATTATGTCAGTACACAATGTAGCATTTTGAAATAAATGTTGATAATGAAAACCTAACCCACCTTCATGGAACATCAAGCCCCAGTGGCCTAATGGATAAGGCACTGGCCTCCTAAGCCAGGGATTGTGTGTTTGAGTCCTATCTGGGGTGATGTACAGCAGAGTGGCGCAGCCCGGCGTGCTGGGCCCATAACCCAGAGGTCGATGGATCGAAACCATCCTCTGCTAACTAGAATTTGACAATATATGCCACTTCAACTGCATTCAAACTGCTAATGCTATTTTACACAAAACATTTTAGTTACACTAAATATTTAACGAATTGATCAACCAAAAATAGAAATGACCTGACATTATGTAAGCATCAATACGAATGCATTTCTTCCAGTTAGTTCCTTTATTGTGTTTGAAGCATGGTTTATTTACTTCTTTTTGATGGTCTGTGTTGCCCGATCTCCTTATGTTAGTGAGTTTGACTCCCATATAGGGCAAGAGACAGCAGAGTGGCGCAGCGGAAGCGTGCTGGGCCCATAACCCAGTGGTCAATGGATCGAAACCATCCTCTGCTAACAAGATTTTCACATTATATGCCACTTCAACTGCATTCTAACTGCTAACGTTATTTTACACAAAAGATTTTAGTTACACTTAATATTTAACGAATTGATCAACAAAAATTGAAATGACCTGACATTATGTAAGCATCAATACGAATGCATTTCTTCCAGTTATTTCCTTTACTTTGGTTGAAGCATGATTTCTTTAATTCTCTTTAATGTTCTGTGTTGCCCGACCTCCTTATGTTAGTGTGTTCCACTCCCATTCAGCGAAAGCGACAGCAGAGTCGCATCCAACCTGGAAAACATTACAGCCGATTCTATTTGTGATTCTGTACCGGCCACCCGGTCCATATTCAGAGTTTATATCAGAATTTTCAGAATTTATATCAAGTTTGGTTCTTAAAACTGATAAAGTTATTATTGTAGGATATTTTAATATTCATGTGGATGTTGATAATGATTGCCTAGGTACTGCATTCATCTCATTGTTGGACTCGATCGGCTTTCGTCAGAGAGTACAGAAACCCACTCACAGCTTTGGCCACATGCTTGATCTTGTTCTTACATATGGCGTTGACATTGAGCATTTGAAGGTCTTCCCACAGAATCCTCTTCTGTCAGACCAAAGCCTTATAACTTTTGAGTTTATACTACCGGAGTGTACACCGCTAGTCAAAAGTTTCTACACCAGATGTCTAACTGACAGTGCTGTAGCTAAATTTAAAGAAGCGATTCCTTCTGCACTTGATTCAATACCATGTCTCAATATAACAGAGGACTCCTGGTCTAACTTTAGTCCGTCCCAGATTGATCATCTTGTTGATAGTGCCACAGGCTCACTGAGAATGACACTGGACTTGATAGCCCCTCTGAAGAAGAAGACAGTGAGGAAGAGAAGGTTTGCTCCCTGGTATAACCCTCAGACCCGCACATTAAAGCAAACGTCACGAAAGCTTGAAAGCATTTGGCGTTCAACTAATCGGGAATAATCCCGCTTAGTTTGGCGAGATAGTCTTAAAATGTATAAGAAGGCCCTCCGCAATGCCAGAGCAGAATATTACTCATCAGTAATAGAGAAGAATAAGAACAACCCTAGGTTTCTCTTTAGCACTGTAGCCAGGCTAACAGAGAGTCACAGCTCTGTGGAGCCCAGTATTCCTATAGACCTCAGTAGTAATGACTTTATGAACTTCTTCAATGAGAAGATTTTAACTATTAGGGACAAGATTAATAATCTCTTGCCCTTAACCAGTGCCAATCTGTCCTCAAGTGGAATGGCTTTGGAAACCCTGTATGTCCTGGTATATATTTAGATGGCTTTTCTCCCATCAACCGTGACCAATTATCTTTAATAGTTTCTACTTCTAACACGTCTACCTGTCTCTTGGACCCTATCCCGACTAGGCTGCTTAAAGACGTTTTGCCTTTAATTGGCAGCTCTCTTTTGGATATTATCAATGTGTCTTTGTTAACAGGCCACGTACCACATTCCTTCAAAGTAGCTGTAATTAAACCTCTCCTGAAGAAGCCCACTCTGGATCCAGAGGTTTTGGCTAACTACAGACCGATCTCTAACCTCCCCTTCCTATCTAAGATCCTTGAGAAAGTGGTCGCAAATCAGTTGTGTGACTTTCTACATCAGAATAGTTTATTTAAAGAGTTTCAGTCAGGATTTAGAAAACACCACAGCACAGAGACAGCACTGGTGAAGATTACGAATGACCTCTTAATGGCATCAGATAAAGGACTTCTCTCTGTACTGGTCTTGTTAGACCTTAGTGCTGCATTCGACACCATTGACCATAACATCCTATTACAGAGACTGGAGCAGTCGATTGGTATTTCAGGCACCGCCCTAAGTTGGTTTAAATCCTATTTATCAGATCGATCTCAGTTTGTATTTGTAAACGATGAAGCCTCAATGACCACCAACGTTAGTCACGGAGTTCCACAAGGTTCTGTGCTTGGACCAATTCTATTTACCTTATACATGCTTCCTTTGGGCAATATAATCAGGAAACGCTCTATAAACTTTCATTGTTATGCAGATGATACTCAACTATATCTATCGATAAAACCAGAGGAGACTAACCAACTCACTAAAATTCAAGCATGTCTTAGTGACATAAAAACATGGATGACCGGCAACTTCTTGATGTTAAACTCAGACAAAACCGAAGTAATTCTACTCGGCCCTGAGCACCTCAGAGATCAATTATCTGGTGATGTGATTTCTGTAGATGGCATTACTCTAGCATCCAACACCACTGTAAAGAATCTCGGCGTTATCTTTGATCGGGACTTGTCCTTTAACTCCCACATAAAGCAAATCTCAATGACTGCATTCTTCCATCTACGTAATATTTCAAAAATCAGGCACATCTTGTCTCAAAAAGATGCAGAGAAATTGGTTCACGCGTTCGTTACTTCGAGACTGGATTACTGCAACTCCTTATTATCAGGCTGCACTAATAAATCTCTTAGGTCCCTCCAGTTGATCCAGAATGCTGCAGCTCGTATTCTCACTAAAACTAAGAAAAGAGATCACATTACTCCTGCACTAGCTGCTCTGCACTGGCTCCCTGTAAAATCAAGAATCACTTTTAAAATTCTTCTCTTAACTTACAAAGCCTTAATTGGTGATGCACCATCATATCTTAAAGAGCTTGTAGTACGTATCGCCCACCAGAGAGCTGCGCTCACTAAATGCGGGCTACTTGTAGTTCGAGAGTCTTAAAATGTAAAATGGGAGCCAGAGCCTTTAGTTATCAAGCTCCTCTTTTATGGAACCAGCTTCCACCTTCAGTCCGGGAGGCAGACACAGTCGCCACATTCAAGAGTAGACTGAAGACTTTCCTCTTTGACAGAGCTTATAGTCAGGGCTGAATCAGGTTTGCCCTGGTCCAGCCCCTGGATATGCTGGTATAGGCTTATAGCTGCTGGGGATGTTTAGGATGCACTGAGCACCTCTCTCCTCTTTTCTTTCTCCTATGGATGAATCTTCATCTCTCCATCACACATGACTAACTCTGCTTTCTCCCGGAGTCCTTCTGACTTCACGTCTCATGGGGTCATCGGACCCTATGAGACGGCATAGATTCCATCTGCTGATGGACCTTCGATGGTTGGATCGTGAGTTCCTGTCGCCAGCTGTGCCACTGCCCTGCTGGGACTCCGCCCACTCCTCCACTTGGGAGGTCTCCAAACTCTCCATCGTGGAATATGCCTAAATATGAACTATTGATAAACTCTGTCAGATTCCTTGAATGTATTTTAACTCTAAATATGTCCTTCTGTACACATTACATCTATTGCATCTGTCCATCCTGGAGAGGGATCCTCCTCTGTTGCTCTCCTGAAGGTTTCTTCCTTTTCCCCCTGAAGGGTTATTTGGGAGTTTTTCCTGGTCCGATGTGAGGTTTTGGGTCAGGGATGTCTATGTGTACAGATTGTAAAGCACTCTGAGACAAATTTGTAATTTGTGAAACTGGGCTATACAAATAAACTGAATTGAGACAGCAGAGTGGAGCAGCGGAAGCGTGCTGGGCCCATAACCCAGAGGTCGATGGATTGAAACCATCCTCTGCTAACAAGATTTTCACATTATATGCCACTTCAACTGCATTCTAACTGCTAACGTTAATTTACACAAAACATTTTAGTTACACTTAATATTTAACGAATTGATCAACAAAAATTGAAATAACCTGACATTATGTAAGCATCAATACGAATGCATTTCTTCCAGTTATTTCCTTTACTGTGTTTGAAGCATGATTTCTTTAATTCTCTTTAATGGTCTGTGTTGCCCGACCTCCTTAGGTTAGTGTGTTCGACTCCCATTCAGAGAAATGGACAGTAGAGTGGCGCAGCGGAAGCTTGCTGGGCCCATAACCCAGAGGTTGATAGATCGAAACCATCCTCTGCTAAAAGAATTGTTATGCTGCTTGTACCAGACCTTAACTGGTTTATTACAGTTACATGACTTATTTTCTTTAATTATGTCAGTATACCATGTAGCATTTCAAAACTAAGATTAATAGTAAAAACCTAACCCACTTTCAAGAAACATCTTGCCAGGAATTGTGGGTTTGAGTCCCATCTGGGGTGATGTACAGCAGCGTGGAGCAGTTGAAGCGTGCTGGGCCCATAACCCAGAGGTCGATGGATCGAAACCATCCTCTGCTAACTAGATTTTCACATTATATGCCACTTCAATTGCATTCTAACTGCTAATATTATTTACACAAAAACATTTTAGTTACACTCAAATATTTAACCAATTGATCGTTCAAAAAACATAAATAAAAAACCTTTTGAAAAATTTGGGGGTTTAACCCCATCTTTTTCCCAAGCACCCCAGTTAAGTTTCCCCCAAAACTGGGTTTTTGGCGGATTTAAAACCCCCTTTTTTGTTTAAAGCATTTTGCATCTCCTTTAATGTTATTATTTCCCCTTTTTAAGCAAAAAAAAAAATTTGGGACAACCCGTGCTCCCTTTAAAGATAATAAATTTTTTTCCCTTTTTCCCTTTCGGGTTTAACAAGTTTTTTTCTTTTTTAGGGATTTTCCCCATTTTTAATGTTAAATTTATTTTAAAAAAAAAGGGGGGAACTAAATTTTAAAACCCGGGTTTTGATAAAACCAAAAAAATTGAAAGGGTGCTTTGTAAGACCAAGGGCATTTTGCTTTTTTTCTTAATTTATTTTCCCTTTAACTGTGTTTTAAAACAAGATTTTTTTAAAAAAACCTTTTTTTAAAAAATGGAAATGTTTGGGGCCCTCTCCAGGTTGGGGGGTTTAAAAGCCCCCATTTGGGGGAGACAGCAGAGAAGTGGCGAACCCAAGGAAATGAGGCGGGGCCCTTTCCCCCAAAAAGACCCTTTTAATCCAAAAAACCTTTCCTCTCCCTTAAAAAAAAATTTTTGTAATTTTTTCTTGTAACCAAAAAAAATGCCGGGTTTATTAAAAATTTCCCAATGACTTATTTTCCCTTTAAATTTTTCAGTACCCTTTGTGGCATTTTGGCCCAAAGATTTTGATTAAAAAAACCAACCCATTTTAAGGGGCCTCCCAAACCCGGGGTTGGGCCCCCCTTTTTTAAAAGGGGGAATTTTTGGGTTTCCAAAAACCCCTTGGGGGTTTATTTTTACAGCTTTTTTCAACGCAGAAATAATGTCCCCTTTTAAAAAAAAGGGGGTTTGGGGATAAGCCAATCCCCCTTTCGGGCCTAACCCCAAAATTTCCTTTTAAAAGGCAACGGGCCTTCCTAAGCAAATTTTTTACCCTTTTTAAGTTAACAAATTTACCCAATTGTTCCCAAAAATAAAGAAATCCCCAACAAAACATTTATGATTAAGAAATCAAACGAACACTTTTTTCCAAACTTTGTTTAAAAAATTTTTAAATTTTGGTTTCCTTTTTATTATTTTTGGCCCAAAATTTTTCCTTAGTTTTATTTGGTTTTAAGAAAGAGGAAATTTTTCCCAAGGCCGGGCTTTGGGGGCCCTCCTTGGGGTTGTGGTCAAAACCCCCTCTTCAAATTTTTCACAAAATTGGGGGAAAATTTGCTTCCCTAAACCCAACGTTTTTTAACCAAAACCCATTTGAAAAAATTTAAAGGGTTTTGTAACCAAAAAAAATTAAACCTGTTTTAACATTACAATGCATTTTTAATTTTTTCCCTTTAACTGTGTTTGAAAAAAAGTTTTCAAAATTTCCTCCCTTTTAAGGCTTTCCCCCCATCCTTTTAAGGTTTGGTTGGGGTTTGATCCCTTTCGGGTGGGGCAAAATTGGGGCAGGGGAAGGTGTTCCCAAAACCCCAGATTTCCATGGATCGAAACCATCCTCTGCTAAAAAGAATTTAATTTATTGTATCAACCTTAAATTTTTTTAACGCTATTTTTTTTAAAAAAATTTTATTTACACAATTTTAAACTTTTTTGAAAAAAAAATTTGAAAAAAACCTCCCCAATTTAGGAACATAAAACAAAGGGCCTTTTTCCAAATTTTCCAATTGGGGGTTTTAAAGAATTTTTTAATTTTTTTGGGGTTTGTTTCCCAATTCCCAGGGGGGTTTTCCGGGGGCCCCATTGGAAGGCAGGACAAAACCATTCGGGGCCCAAAACCCCCAAAGGGGTTATATAACCACTTAAAAAAGAATTAAATGGTTTTTACCAAAACATTTTAAATTACATTAAATATTTCAATTTTGAAATGACCCAACAATGAAAGCTTTTCAAACAAAGTTTTTCCCCAAAAATTTCCCACTTTTTAAACAAAATTTTTTTTTGGAAATGGAAAAGGTTTTTTCCCCTTCCGGGGGTTGGGGGTTTTGGCCCATTGGGGGAAGAACAGCAAGTGGCGCGGGAAAAGGGGTGGCCCATAACCCAGAGGGGGTGGTTAAAACCACCCTTTGCTAACAAGTTTTTACATTTTCCCACTTAAACTGCATTCTAACTCCCAAAGTTTTTTTAAAAACTTTTTAGTCACATTAATTTTTAAACAAAATTGATCAACCAAAAAAAAGAAATGACCTGACATTTTCATTTCCTTTATTTTTAATTTTCCCTTTATTCCCAACATTTTTTCCCTTTTTTTAATTGATTTTAACTTTTAATGTTATTTTTTAAAACAAAACGGAATTTCCACTAAAAAATTTAAAACCCCGATTGTTTCAAACCAAAAAAAAAATTGAATTGCTTTGTAAGCCTAAATTTGGGTTTATTTTTCCAGTTATTTTTTTTAAATTTGTTTGAAAGCATTTTAAAAATTTTTTTAAAAAACCTTTTTAAAATGGTCCTTTGGGGTTGGCCCACCCCCTCCAATTTGGGGTTTTGACCCCCCTTTGGGGGGGAAGAAAAGCAGAGTGGCGAGCGGAAGCGTGGGGGCCCATAACCCAGAGGTCGAGGGTCGAAACCATCCTCTGCAAAATAAAATTTAATTTTTATCAACTAATAAACTTTTTAAATTTTTTTTACAAAAACTTTAAATTTCATAAAATTTTTAAACTTTTTTGAAACAAAAATGAAAATAACCCCCCTTCAAAAATCAAGCCCCCATTTGGTTTTTTAATTTTTTTTAAAAAGCAGGGTTTAAATTTTTTTTCCAAGGGTTGGGGGTTGGCCCAAGGGGGGGTTTAGTGAGCGTCGCCCACAGGGTGCGGCCCCAAACCCAGTTGTGGAAAAAACCAGAATAGGGTTCCCCAATAACCCAATGGCTTTCAAACCAACCTTTTTAAAAAAATTTTTTTAAAATATTTTTGTAAAAAAAATTAAAAAACCCTGTTTTTTTGGTTAAATTTACATACATTTTTTTTTTAATTATTTCCTTTACTTTTTGAAAAAAAAGTTTTTTTTTAAAATTTCCTCCCTTTTAAGGGTTTTGGCCCCGGGGCCCCCTTTAAGGGGTTGGGGGGTTCCCTCCCCTTGTAAGGACAGCAAAAAGGGGGGAGAAGGTGGGGCCCCCTAACCCGGGGTCGATGGACCCAAAACCTCCTTCAAAAAGAATTTCCTTATACCCCCTTTAACTGATTCTTAATGAACTTTATTTTTTTAAAAAAAAATTTTTTATTTACCCCAAAAAATTTAAACAAGTTTAAAAAAAAAAAACCCTTTTTTAAACCCTTTTCAAAAACATTTCCCCATTTGGCCTTTTACCTGGTTTAACCCAAAATTTTTTGTTTTTTGGATTTTCCCACTTTTTGGGAGTGATTGTACGGGAAAAGAGGGCGGGGGCCCGGGGGAAGCGTGCTGGGCCCAAACCCGGGAGGTCGATGGATCGAAACCATCCTCTGCTAACTAGTTTTTCCCCAAAAATCCCAAATTTCAACGCATTCTAACCAAACTTTTTTTTTACACAAAACATTTTAGTTAAAACTAAATTTTCGAATTGATCAACCAAAAATAAAAATTTACCTGACATTATGTAAGCATCAATACGAATGCATTTTCCAGTTTTTTCCCTTTACTGTGTTTGAAGCATGATTTTTTTAATTTCTTTAATGGTCTGTTTTTGCCTTTTTCCTTGGGTTAGTTTTTTCACCCCATTCAGAAATGGGGCAGCAAGTGGCGGGGGAAGGTGCGGGGGGCCTATAACCCGGGGGGGCCCATGGATCAAAACCATCCTCTGCTAAAAAATTGTAATGGTTTCCCAGCCCTTTTAATTTTTTTATTACAGTTCCCAGCTTATTTTCTTTAATTATGTCAGTAACACAATGAAAAGCTTTTGAAACAAAGATTAATAAAAAAAACCTAACCCATTTAAAAAAGGAATCCGCCCCAGGGGCCCCCAAATTTGGGTTGAGAACTGGGGTTTTTAAACAAGGGGAGGGGTTTGGGGTCCCTCTGGGGAAAAATTTGCAATGGTTGCAAACCCACTCCTGACCCAAACCCAAGGTTTTTTAAAAAAAAACCATTTTGCCTAAAAAAAATTGAAAAAAAAATAGTGCCTTTTGAAACCAAAAAACCTTAATTTTTTACTTTTTTAAACATGATTTATTTTTTTTTTTTAATTATGTTTTCCCGATCTTTTGAAAAAATTTTGATTAAAACTCCCCATTCAGGGAACAAAGCCCCGGGTGGCCAATGGAAAGGTGGCCCTCCCCAGGGTTGGGGGTTAAAACCACCTCGGGGTTGATTTACACAAAGGGGCCACCAAAGGCTTTTTCCCCCTTAACCCAAAAAAGGTCTTTTTTTTGGATCAAAAAAAAAACCAATTTCCTTTTTTTCTTTTTTAAATTTTCCACATTAAAATCCCACTTCAATTGCATTCTAACTGCTAAGTTTTTTTACACAAAACATTTTATTTACATTTAAATATTTAACGAATTGATCAACCAAAATGAAATGCCCTTTGACGAACTTTCCTTTTTCCTTTATTTTTTATTTTTTAAAAACTTTTATTTTTTTTGACTTTTTCCCCACTTCAATTTGGATTTAACTCCCAAAATTTTTTTACAAAACAAATTTCCACAAATTTTAAAACCCCAATTGTTTACAAAATTTGAAATAAATTGAATTTTTGTAAGCCTTAATTTTAACGAATGCATATTTTTTAATTTTTTTCCCCAACTGTGTTGGGGGAAAAAATTGATTTCCAAAAATTTCCCCTTTAAGGCGGGGTTTTCCCCAAAAAACCTCCTTGTTGGATTGGGGTTTGGCCCCCATTGGGGGAAAGGGAAGAGAGTGGCGCGGGCGGAAGCTTGGGGGCCCTCCCAGGGGTTTGATGGTCAAAAACCACCCTTTCTGCTAAAAGAATTTAACTTTATCCAAACCTTAACCGGGTTTAAATGCTTAACCATTTTTTTTAAAAAAAATTTTTTTCCCGACAAATTTTAAACAATTTGGGAAACAAAAAAATAAAAAAAACCCCACTTTTGGCACCAACAAAAGCTTTTGGCCTTTTTTTGGAAAATAATTTTTTATTTTTGGCCCTTTTCCCGGGGATTTTTGGGTTAATTTTGCCCCATTGGGGTGAAGGTCGCAGCGGAAGTTTCCCAAAAACAAAGGGGTTAGGGAAAAACCCCAAAACCCTTTTCCAAAACAATTTTTTCCCATTAAATGAAAACGGCCTTCCAAAACCAAAATTTTTTCAAGCCAAAAATTATTTTTTTCAAAAATTTTAAACAATTTGAAACCCAAAAAATAAAAAGTTTCCCCATTTTAAGAAAACAACATTTTTGATTTCCCTTTTTTTGGTTAAAGGCAGGGATTTTTTAAAACCCCAAGGGTTGGGGGTTTCCGGCCCCCCGGGGGGTTTATGTGCCACAAGTGGGCGTTGGCCGGGGGCGTGCGGGGCCCATAACCCAGGGGTCAAATGGATCAAAGGCCCCCTCTGCTAAAAAAATTTTAATGTTTTTTGAACCAACCCAACGTTTTTTACAAAACTTTTTGCCCTTAAATTTTCTTTAAAAAAATTTAAAAATGCCCACAATGAAAGCTTTTCAAACAAGATTTTAAAAAAAACCTTTTCCCCTTTTTTAAAAAAATACCCCCCAATTCCTTTTTAATGGTTGGGCCGGCCCCCTTTGGGGTTGGGGGTTTTTGAGTCCCTTTCGGGTAAGGGACAGAGAGTGGGAGGGAAGCTTTGGGCCCATAAATTTGGGGTTTGATGGATCGAAACCATCCTCTGCTAAAAAAAATTTTAATTTCCCATCAACCTTTAACCGGGTTTTTACAAAAACCATTTTTTGAATTATTTAACAAATTTTGTTTCAAACCAAAAATAAAAAAACCTCCCATTTTGCAAAAAACAAGCCCCCATTTTTCCTTTTAATTTTTTTTGGCAGGGTTTTAAAACCAAGGGTTGTGGGTTTGGTTTAGGGGGGTTGATTCAGCCAGAAAAAGGGGCGCACCCAAGGGTGCGGGGGCCCCTCCAAACCCAGGGGGTCGATGGATCGAAACCATCCTCTGCAAAAAAGAATTGTAAGGGTGTTTTGTACCAGACCTTAACTTTTTAAATTACAGTTACATGACTTATTTTTTTTTAATTATGTCAGTACACAATGTAGCTTTTTGGCCAAGATTAATAGAAAAAACCTAACCCACTTTCCAAAAACATCTTGCCCCAGGGGCCCCAAAATGGATGAGGCACTGGCCCCCTTAACCCAAGGGATTGGGGGTTTGAGTCCCATCTGGGGGGGATGTACAGAAGTGGGGGCCAGGGAAGGGGCGGGCCCATAACCCAGAGGGTCGAGGGAATCGAAACCATCCTCTGTTAAAAAATTTTAGTTTGCCAGGCCTTTAACTTTTTAACTTTAAATTTTTTCCAAAAATTTTATTTACCCAATTTAATTTTAAAAAATTTGATAAAAAAATTTTAAAATCCCCCTTTTGGAACTTTAATTTTTGGGCTCAATGAAAGCAATACCCCCTTCCGGGGATTTTTTACGGGGGTTTGAAGCAATTTCCGGCTTCTTTTAGAGGTATGGTTGCCCACCCTTCCTTTAATTTTAATTTTTTGGGGCCTCCGCACAAACCAAGTTTTTTTTAAAAACTTTTAGACCCAAAAACCCCCAAGGTCAAAAAAAATAAAAAACCTTTTTTCCTTTAAACAAATTTTTAAATTATTTTACTTTATTTTCCAATTTTGCATTCTAACTCCCTAAATTTTTACACAAAACATTTTGGTTACACTAAATTTTTTAACAAATTGATAAACCCAAAAAAGAAATGACCTGACATTTTTAAACCAATACGAATGAAATTTCTTAAATTTCCCTTTTGTGTGTTTGAAGCATGATTTTTTAATTTTTTTTTAAGGTTGGTTTTCCCGACCCCCTTTAAAGGTTAGTGGTTTGACTCCCATTCAGAAAGGACAGAAGGGCGCAGGGGAAAGCTTGGGGGAAACCCCAGAGGTTGATGGTCAAACCACCCTTTCTCTAAAAAAATTTAAAAAGGTTTCTTTTTTTGGCCCTTTAACTGGTTTTTTAAAACAGTTACATGACTTATTTTTTTTTAATTATGCCCAGTACACAATGTAGCTTTTTTAAAAAAAAGGGTTGATAATAAAAACCTAACCCCCCTTCGGAACCCAACGGCCCCAGTCCCCCTAATGGATGGGGCACTGGCCCCCTTTCCGGGGGATTGTGGGTTCAAGCCCCATCGGGGGGTGTTGTACAGCAGGTGCTGGGGTTTTGGGGGGAAACTAAGATTAAATACAAACCAACCTTTTTCAAAACAATTTTTCCCCCCCTTAAATATGAGTTAAACGGGCCTTCCTAACCCCAAGGGTTTTTTCACCCATTTAGTCACACTTTAAATTTTTAAACAAGTTTAAAAAAAAAAAAACCCTCCCTTTTTTTTCGAAACTTTTTTTCCCTTAATTCCCCAAAATTATATCCCACTTTCCCTTCCTAACCCCAAGGATTTTTCACCCATTTGTTACACAAATTTTCGAAAAAATCTCCCAAAAAAAAACCCAATTATGAAAAACCACCCCAAAAAAAATTTAAATTTTTCCATTAAATTTTTCCATTTTACGGGTTTTAAGCAAGATTTTTTTTAAAAAAATTTTTTAGGTTTACCCACTTTATTTAAGGTTTGACCCCCAAAAAAATTTTAAAAAGGCCCGCAATGGGCAAAAACGTGCGGGGCCCATTAACCCAGGGAAAAAGCAGGGTTTTTTGCCACCCTCTTTAACCAAATTTTTCCATTCCATTATGGTTCCAACTCATTCAATTGCAAAAGGGGGGAATTTTTCCCAAAAAACCCCAATTTTAGTAAAACCCAATTTTAAAAAGAATTGAATTGGGCAAATAAAAATTCCCCGGGTTTTTTAAAAAGTTACAATGCATTTTCTTAATTATTTCCTTTACTTTTAAAATTTAAGTTTGATTTTTTTTAACCCCTTTAAAAAGCCCGGGGAAATTTGGCCCGGCCCCCTTTAAGAGGGATTGGGGGTTTACCCCTTTCGGGGTGATGACAAAGGGGCCCCGAGGAAGCGTTTGGGGGCCCCTAACCCGGGGTTTTATGGATCAAACCATCCTTCAAAAAATTGAAAGGGTGCTTGTACCAGACCTTAACTGGTTTTTTAAACAGTTCGACTTATTTTTTTTTAATTATGTCAGACACAATGTAGCTTTTTTGAAACAAGGGTTAAAAATAAAAACCAAACCCCCTTTTCAAGAAAACCCCCCAGTGGCCAAATTTGGAGGGCCGGCCTCTAAACCGGGGATTGGGGTTTGGGGTCCCCAATCGGGGAAAAACCCAACCCTTTTAAAACCCCCCCTTTAATTTTTCTTGGTGCCACCCACAATTGTTTTTCCAAAAAATTTTGCATTCTAATTTTTAACAATTTTTTACAAAAAATTTTTAAATTCCCACTTAAAATTTTTAACGAATTGTTTCCAACCAAAATTTTGACCTGACTTATTTTAAGGGATAAAGGTTCTTTTCCCCTTGATTAGTTTTACTTTTTGGGGAAGAAAGGGTTTTTTTGGCCCCGGGGGGATGGGTAGGGTTTTTAAAACCTCCTTTGCAAATAGTTTTTCACTTTATATCCCAAATTGGGGAATTTTGCAACGAAAATTTTAAAAAAACTTTTAACCCAAAAAATTTTGGATAAAAAACCAAAAATACCTGCTTAATGAAATTTAAAACGTAATCCCATTTTTTTCCAAGTTATTTTTTAACAAAACATTTTATTTATTTTTAAGGAATTGCCCCAAAAAAATTTTAGAAATGATTTGACTTAAAGAGCAAAAACGAAGGGGCCACCCTTTGTTCCTTTTTCCCCTTTTTTTTAAAGGATTTAAACCCCCTTTTTAAAAAATTAAAAAGGGTTTTGCCCGATTTTAAGGGTTTTTTTTGGGTTTGACTTTTTTTCAAGAAAGGAACACAAGTGGGCCTTTGGGGGAAACGGGAAAAGAAACCAACCCCAAATTATGGAAAACCCTTTTCCCGGGGCCAAAAATGTTTTAAGGGCCCCGGCCTTAACCGGTTTTTAAAAGTTCCATTTTTTTAAAAGGGTGTCGTCACAAGCTGGGGCCCTTTTTAAAAAAAGGGGTTCCAAATAAAAAAACCTTTTAACAATTTTCCAAAGGAACTTCAACCCCATTCCTGCTAACCCAATTTTTCCAAAACCCATTTTATCCCAATATTTCGAATTGTCCCAAAATTAAAAATGATTGGAAATTTTTTTCCTTTTTACTTTTAAATTTTGCCATTATATGCCACTTCAATTGCATTCAACTGCTAAGTTATTTTACAAAAAAACATTTTAGTTACCCCTAAATATTTAACAATTGATCAACAAAAATAAAAAATTTCCCCTACATTATAAAAATAAAAAAAGCTTTTCCCAATTTTTTTAGGGGAAATGCATTTTTTCCCTTCCAGTTAGTTTTTACTTTTTGGAAGAGAAAGGAGTTCAGGAAATTTTGGGGCCCATCCCAGGGGTGGGGTTTAAAACCTCCCTTAAAAAGACAAAACCCACCAAGGGGCCCCCAAGCAAACGTTTTTCCCAAAAACTTTTAACCCAAAGGGCAAATTGGATAAACCCAAAAAAAAAAACCCTAATTTTCACAAAAATCCCATTTTTCCCAGTTTTTTTTAATTTTGCTAATGTTTTTTTTAACCAACAAAACTTTTATCCCTTATTTAAAATTTGTTCCCCCCCAAAATAAAGAAAAGGACCCGAATTTTTTTTGGGGGGCCCTTTTTTCCAAAATTATATCAAACCATTTCCCGTTAAATTTGTTTTCAACCTAAGGGTTTATTTTACACAAAATTTTTTTTTAAAGGTTCATAAAATTTTTAAACTTTTTTGAAAAAAAAATTGAAATAAAACCTCCCCATTATGAACAAAACAAGCCCTTTTTTTCCATGGTTTGGGGAAAAGGGGAAAGGAACCCCCCCGAGGGGGGGTTTTTGGGCCCATCTTTATTTTAAGGAGTTGCCCCTCCCCAAAATAGGGGCAGGAAAAACCAGCGAAATTTTTAAAGGCCCCAATGGGGCTAATGCAAACCCTTTTTTCCCCCAAAATTTTTTATTAACCAATTTTAAATGAATTGTAAAAAAAAAAAATGCCGACCTTTTTCCTTTTATTTTACATTTACCAATTTACCCCTTAATATTCTTTAATTTTTTTTATTACAAAAATTTTAGCATTTTTAAACAAATTGAAAAAAATAGAAATCCCCCATTTTTAAAGGGAAAATCAAGCTTTTTGGCCTTTTAATTTTTTTTAAAGAAGGGTTTAAATTTTTTTGGGATTTTTGGGTTCCCCAGTCAGGGGGGTTTTGTGAAAACGGAAGGGGGCGCAAGGGGTTGGGGGCCCCCAAACCCAAAGGGTCATGGATCAAACCATCCTCTCCCCAACCCAAAATTTTTACATTATATGCCATTTAACTAAAAAACTTAAAAATTTTTTACAAAAACATTTTAATTTACACTAAATATTTAACAAATTTGGGATCAACAAAAAAAGAAATAACCTGACATTATGTAAGCATAAATACGAATGCATTTCTTCCAGTTAGTTCCTTTACTTTGTTTGAAGCATAATTTATTTATTTTTTTTGATGGTATGTTTTTCCCGACCTCCTTAGGTTAGGGGTTTTTCCTCCCATTCGGGAAAGGACAGCAAAAGTGGTGGGGGAAGCTTGGGGGCCCATAACTGGGGTTTGGATGGATGGAAACCCCCTCTGCTAAAAAATTGTAAGGGTTGCTTTACCAGCCCCCAACGGGTTTTATTACAGTTACATGACTTATTTTTTTTAAATTTATGTCAGTACACAATGTAGCTTTTTTGAAACAAAGATTAATTAAAAAACCTAACCCATTTCCCAAGGGAAACATCGCCCCAGGGGCCCTTTGGGGCCGGGCCTTAAAAAGGATTGGGGTTTTTTGAGTCCCATCGGGGGTGAGGGCCCGGCAGAGTGGCAAGGGAAGGCGGGGCCCATAACCCGGGTTCAGGGATCAAACCATCCTCTGCTAACTATTTTTTTACATTAAATGCCACTTCAACGCATTCAAACTAAAAAACGCTTTTTTTACACAAAACTTTTTAATTAAACCCAAATATTTAACAAATTTGGGATAAACCCAAAAAATAAAAGGCCTGACATTATTTTAAAGCATCAATAAAAATCATTTCTTCCAGTTACCTTTACTGTTTTTGAAGCTTTTTTATTTTTTTTTAAATTTAAAAACTCCTTTTTAAGGGTTGGGGTTTGGACCCCCCTTAGGTGAAGGGTTAAACCATTCCCAAAAATGGGGGACAAAATTGGGGGGGGAAACTTTTCCTGGGCCATTAACCCAACCCTGCAAGGGTTTTTTCCAAAACCCATTTTGCTAAAATTTTTTTAAAACGTTGTCCCAAAAAAAAATCCCTGGTTTTTTTTCCCTTTTATTTAATTTTCTTTAATTATTCCATTAACACAATGAAAGTTTTTTTTCAAAAAAAAGATTAAAAAATTTTAAAAAACCCAAAAAAAACCCCCTTTTAAGAAAAATTTTTTCCCCATTTTTCCAAATTTTTTTTGGGCATTTTTTTTTTTTGAAGGGTTGGGGGTTTGATCCCATTTGGGGTTTTGATTAAAAGGGGCAAGTGGGGGCGGGAAGGCGTTGGGCCCAAAAATTTAAGGTCGATGAATCAAAACCATCCTCTGCTAAAAAAATTGTAATGGTGTTGGGACCAGACCTTAACTGGTTTATTACAGTTCCCAGCTTATTTTCTTAAATTATGTCAGTAAAAAATGTAGCTTTTTGAAAAAATTTTTATAATGAAAACAAAACCCCCCCTTTTCGGGAAAATCAAGCCCCAGTGGCCTAATGGAAAAAACCCAAGGGTTAAGCCAGGGATTGGGGGTTTGAGCCCCCATCGGGGGTGATGTAAAGAGGGAGCGGAAGCTGCGGGGGCCCCATAACCCAGGGGGCCGGGGATGGGGAAAAAATCATCTGTTTAAATAAAATTTTTTAACCAATTAATTGCATTCAAACTGCAAACCCTTATTTTTAAAAAAACATTTTAAGTTAAAAAAAAATTTTTAAACGAATTGATAAACCCAAAAAAAAAAGAAATCCCTGAATTAAAGCATCAATACAAAGCTTTTCTTCCAGTTATTTTCCTTTTTCTTGTTTGAAGCATGATTTTTTAAAATTTTTTAATGGAAAGGTTGCCCCCCTTTTGGGTTAGGGGTTTTAAAAACCCCCCATTAGGGCCAAGATTTTTGGGGAAAGGGGCGGCCCAAAAATTTGACCCATGGATGAAACCATCCTCTGCAAAATAAAATTTTACATTAAATCCATTTCAACGCATTCAAACTAAAAATATTTTTTACAAAAAAAATTTTTTTAGTTACACTAAATTTTTAAATGAATTGATAAAAAAAAAAATAGAAATGACCGGGACATTATGAAAGGGACCAATACGAATGATTTCTTCCAGTTTTTTCCCTTTACTTTTTTTAAAGCATGATTTTTTAATTCTTTTAATGGTTGTGTTCCCGACCCCCTTTAGGTTAGTGTTTCCCTCCCATTCGGGAAAGCGACAGCAGAGTGGCGAATAAAACCCGAAGGGGCCCATAACCCGGGGTTCCATGGTTTGAAACCCCCTCTGCAAAAAAAAAATTGTAAGGGTTGCTTGTACCAGACCTTAACGGGTTTTATTACAGTTCCCAGCTTTTTTTTTTTTAATTATGTCAGTACACAATGTAGCTTTTTGAAACAAGGGTTAATAAAAAACCTAACCCCCCCTTTAAAAAAAAACATCGCCCCAGGGGCCCTAATGGATGAGGCACTGGCCTCCAAAAACCGGGGATTGGGGGGTTTGAGTCCCATCTGGGGTGATGTAAAAGCAGAGTGGGCGGGCGGAAGCTTTGGGGCCCCATAACCCAGAGGTCGATGGATCGAAACCATCCTCTGCTAACTAGATTTTCACATTAAATGCCACTTCAACAGCATTTAACTGAAAACCCTTTTTTTACAAAAAAAACATTTTGGTTAAACCCAAAAATTTTAAACAAATTTGGGATAAACCAAAAATAGAAATGACCTGACATTTGTAAGCATCAATACGAATGCATGTTTTCCCAGTTTTTTTTCCTTTACTGTGTTTAAAGATGATTTTTTAATTCTTTTTAATGGTCTGTGTTCCCCGGGCCCCCCTTAGGTTAGTGTGTTGACTCTCATTCAGAGAATCGACAGCAAAAGTGGTCGGGGGGCGTGCGGGGCCTATAACCCAGCAGTGATGGATCAAAATCCTCTGCAAAAAAGAAGCAAAGTTGCTTGTACCAGACCTTAACGGGTTTTTATTAATTACATGACTTATTTTTTTTTAATTATGTCAGTACAAAAGCTTTTCCCGAAACTAAAAATTAAATAAAAAACCTAACCCACTTTAAAGAAACATCTTGCCCCAGTGGCCAAAGGGATGAGGCACTGGCCCCAAAACCAAAGGGATTGGGGGGTTTGGGGAGTCCCATTTTGGGGTGATGTACAGCAGAGTGGTGCGGGAAGGCGGCGGGGCCCCAAAACCCCCAGAGGTCGGGGTTTCAAAACCATCCTTCAAAAAAATTGTAATAGTGCTTTTCCCCAGACCTTAACGGGTTTTTAATTACAGTTACATGACTTTTTTTCTTTAATTATGCCAGTACACAATGAGCATTTTAAAAATAAATGTTGATAAGGGAAAACCCCCCCTTTCAGGGAAAATTTTTGAGGGGCCCTAAGGGATAAGGCACTGGCCTCCTGCCCAGGGATTGGGGTTTCGGGGTCCCATCGGGGGGTGATTTTAAGCAGAGTGGCGCGGGAAGCGTGTTGGGCCCAAAACCCCAGGGGTCGGGGATCAAACCATCCTCTCAACTAAAATTTTTAAATAATTGCATTCAAAATTGCTAACGTTATTTACACAAAACATTTTAGTTGAACTAAATATTTAACGAATTGACCCAAAAAAAAATAGAAATGACCGACATTATGTAAGCATCAATACAAATGCATTTTTTCCCAGTTATTTCCTTTACTGTTTTTGGGAAGCATGTTTTTCTTTAAGTCTTTTTAATGGTCTGGGTTCCCCAATTCCTTAGGTTAGTGTGTTGACTCTCATTCAGAGAATGCGACAGCAAGGGGGCGAGGGGAACCCGGGGGCCTTTAACCCAAACAGTCGATGGATCAAAACCATCCTTTTGCTAAATAAAATTTTGACATTATTCCCTTTAACTGCAAAATCCGGCAACCTATTTTACACAAAACATTTTAGTTACCCAAATATTTAACGAATTGATCAAAAAAAAAATAGAAATGACCTGACATTTAAAGCATCAATACGAATGCTTTTCTTATTTTTTCCCTTTTTTACTTGTTTGGCGGGATTTCTTTAATTCTTTTTAATGGTCTGTGTTGCCCGATCCCCTTTTTGTTAGTTTTCCTTATTCATGGCAAGCAGATTTCCAGCGGGCTGCGGGGCCCATCCCCAGAGGTCGATGGTTTGGGAAACCATCCTCTGCAAAAAGGGTTAATGGGCTTGTACCAGACCTTAACTGGTTTATTACAGTTACATGACTTATTTTTTTTTAATTATGTCAGTACACAATGTAGCATTTTGAAAAAAAAGGTTGATAAAAACCTAACCCCACCTTCGGAAATCGTTTAGGGGCCCTAATGGATAGCACTGGCCCCCCTCCTTTTTGGGTTTCCCGGGGCCCCTTTGGGGTGATGTACAGCAGGTGGCGCAGCAAAAGCTTGTTGGGCCCATAACCCAAAAGGGTCGATGGATCAAAACCATCCTCTGCTAACTAGATTTTCACATTATATGCTACTTCAACTGCATTCTAACTGCTAACGTTTTTTTTCCAAAAACTTTTTTAGTCACACTTTAATATTTAACGAATTGATCAACCAAAAAAGAAATGACCTGACTTTTTCTTTTCCCTTTTTACTATTTTCACATTATAAACATTATATGCCACTTAAATTTTTGCTTTCCCTAACTGCTAATGTTATTTTTTTAAAAACCCAAAAAAAACCAAATTTTAGTTAAACTAAAAAATTTGAAATTTTTTCCTTTAAAATTGTGTTTAAGAAAGTTTTCAATTTTCAAGGGCTTGCCCCCTTTGGTTATTTTTCCTTTAAGGAAAATTTGAAGGGGGCCAAAATTTCTTTTGAAAATTTCCCCCTCTTTTTAATGGTTTTTTGTTTGCCCTTTCCTTTGGTTTTATTTTTTTGGGACTTTTTTTCAAAAAATTGGCGTAAGTCCCCAAGGGAAGCTTTCCCTTTGGGTTGAAAATAAAAACCCCCCCTTTTCTAAAAGTTGGAAAAAGGGGGCCTTGATGGGCCTTCCTTTTTTTCCGGGGTTTGGGTTTTTTTCCCTTGGGGGTTTTAAAGGGCAGCCCTTGAGCTTTTCAAAAACCCAAGATTAATAAAAAAAAAACCCAAAAACCCCTTTCCCCAAAAACAATTTGAGGGGCCCTAATGGATAAGGCACTGGCCTCCAAAACCCAGGGATTTGGGCCGAGTCCCATCTGGGGTGATTTTTGGAGCATTTTAAGATTTAAAAAAAATTTAAAAAAACCCTTCCCCATTTCTGGAAAAAATTTGGCCCCGGGCCCCAATTTGGGGAATTGACCCCACGGGGGTTTAAACTCCGGGGAAATTGGGGTTCCGGGGAGGTCCCACCCTTGGGTAATTTTTCAAAACCCCTTCTTGAAAAGCAATTTTTCCAAAAATTTTAAGAATTTAATTTTTAAATTAATTTAAACCCTTTAAAACCCACTTTTAAGAAAACAACCCGGGCCCCATTTTTCCCTTTAATTTTTTTTAAAGGAAACCTTTTTTTTTGGTTTTTCCCAAACCGGGGTTGTGGGTTCAACCCCATTGGGGTAAGGGACAGAAGGGGGGAAAAAAGGGAAGGGTTTGCTGGGCCCTCCCCCAAAAATGATGGATCAAACCATCCTCTCCCAACAAGATTTTCACATTATATGCCACTTAAACTGCATTCCTGCTAACGTTTTTTTTAATGGTTTTTTAGTTACTTTTAATTTTTTAAAAATTGACAACAAAAATTTAAAAGGCCTAATTATGTAAGCACCCTAAATGCATGTTTTCCCAGTTTTTTCCCTTTTCATGTTTTAAAGCATGATTTCTTTAATTCTTTTTTAATGGTCTGGGGCCCAACCTCCTTAGGTTATTTTTAACCCCATTCAGGAAGAAATGGACAGTGGGGTGGAGAAAGGAAGTTTGTTGGGCCCATAACCCAGAGGTTGATGGTCGAAACCATCCTTTTGCAAAAAAAGAATTGTAATGGTGCTTTCTTTCAGACCTTACCTGGTTTATTACATTTTAAAGCTTTTTTCTTGAATTATGTCAGTACACAATGTAGCTTTTTCAAACTAAGATTGATAATAAAAAACCCAACCCTTTCACGCAACAACAAGCCCAGGGGCCCTAATGGAAAAAGGCACGGGCCCTCCTAAGCCAGGGATTGGGGGTTTGAGTCCCATCTGGGGTGATGTACAGCAGAGGGGGCGGCGGGCGGGGGCCCATAACCCAGGGGTCGATGGTTTCCAAACCATCCTCTGCAAAAAAGAATTGTAATGCTGTTTTGCCCAGCCCCAATTAGTTTATTACAGTTCCCAAGACAATTTTTTTAATTATGCTTTCCCCAAATGGCATTTCGAAACTAAGATTAATAGAAAAAACCTAACCCACTTTCAAAAAAACATCTTGCCCCAGTGGCCTAATGGATGAGGCACTGGCCTTTCCCAAAGGGATTGGGGTTTCCCAGCCCCCATCGGGGGTGATGAAAGGCAGAGGGCGAAGCGGCTTTGGGGGCCCCTTCCCAGAGGCGGGGATAAACCATCCTCTCCCTAACAAAATTTTTTCACATTATATCCATTTAACTGCATTTTTAACTGCTAACGTTTTTTTTAAAAAAACATTTTGTTAATTTAATATTTAACGAATTGATCAACAAAAAAATTGAAATGACCTGAATTTTTAAAAGCATAAATACAAAATCATGTTTTCCCAGTTATTTCCTTTCTTGTTTGAAGATGTTTTTTTACTTTTTTAAAAGGTATGTGTTGCCCGATCCCCTTATGTTAGTGGTTTGACCCCCATATGGGGAAAGAGCAGAAGTGGGGGGGAAGCGGCTCCCATAACCCAGGGGGTCGGGGATCAAAACCATCCTCTGCTAACTAATTTTCACATTATATCCCCCCAATTGCATTCTAACTGCTAACGTAATTTTACAAAAAAACATTTTAGTTACACTAAATTTTAACAAATTGATAAACCCAAAAAACAGAAATGCCCCTGACATTTTTAAGCATCAATACGAATGCATTTCTTCCAGTTATTTTTTACTGTTTTTTGAAGCATGATTTATTTTTTCTTTTTGAAGGTATGTGTTCCCCGATCTCCTTTTTGTTGGGTAGTTTGGGCCCCTATTCAAAAAAGAGAAAAAGAGAGTGGCCCCAGCGGGGGGGGCCCATAACCCAGGGTTGATGGATCGAAACCATCCCCCTTGCTAAACAATTGAAATGGTTCTTGTATCAGCCCTTTAAACCCGGTTTATTACAGTTCCCAGCTTATTTTTTTTTAATTATGCCCCAGTACACAATGTAGCATTTGAAAAAAAGGTTGATAATAAAAAACCCTAACCCACCTTCATAACAACAAGCCCCAGGGGCCCTTGGATGGGGCCCCTGGCCCCCCAGGGTTTGGGGCCCAAGTCCCATCTGGGGGTTGCAACAAGTGTCTTCCCGGAAGCTTTGGGGCCCATTACCCAGGGTCGGGGATCAAAACCATCCTTTTAAACTAATTTTCCACATTATATGCCATTTCAACTGCATTCTAACTGCTAACGTTATTTTACAAAAAACTTTTTAGTCACACTTAATATTTAACAAATTGATCAAAAAATAAAAATGCCCTTTAACTTTTTTCCCTTTTCCCTTTTACTAATTTTCACATTATATCCCACATTATAGCCCTTAAATTGCATTCTAACTGCTAATGTTTTTTTTCAAAAAACATTTTTTTTTAAAAATTTAACAAATTGACAATAAAAAATAAAATTCCTTACATTTTTTAAAATTTTTCAATACAAATGCATTTTTTCCCAGTTTTTCCCTTTTACTGTGTTTGAAGCATGATTTATTTACTTTTTTTGATGGTGTGTTTTGTTTTTTATGTTAGTGGGTTTTTGACCCCCTTTTTTGGGGCAAAGACAGCAGAGGGAAAAGGGGAAGGCGTGTTTGGGCCCTTTTAGAGGTCGGGGTTGAAACCATCCTCTGTAAAAAGATTTTAAATATGCCACTTCAACTGAAATTTAATTGCAAACGTTTTTTTTACAAAAAAACATTTTAGTCACCCTTAAAAACGAATTGATAAACCCAAAAAATAAAAATGACCTGACAATGAAGCATCAATAAAAATTCCTTTTTTCCCAATTTTTCCTTTATTTTGGGTTTTAAGATGATTTTTTAACCCCTTTTTAATGTTCTGTGTTGCCCGATTTCCCTTGGGTTTAAATGTTTCCCCACCCCCTTTTCAGTAAAAAGGGGACAGCAGAGTGGCCCAGAGGAAGCGTGTTGGGCCCTCCCGGCCGTTGGGGGTTTCAAACCACCCTCTGCAAAAAATTTTTTAAATGGTCCATTGCCCAACTGGTTTATTACATTTAAAGACTTTTTTTTCTTTAATTATGTCAGTACACAATGTAGCTTTTTTGAAAAAAAAGGTTGATAATAAAAAACCCAAACCCCCACCAAAAAGGAAAAACCCCAGGGGTGGCCCCTTTTGGAGGCGCTTTTAACCAAGGGAGGGGGGGTTTTTGGGCCCCATCTGGGGTGATGTAAGAAAGGTGGCGGGGGAAAGGCGTTCGGGGCCCCATAACCGAGGGTGGGCGGTCAAAACCATCCGCTGCCCCTAGATTTTCACAAATTTGCCCTTCCTGCAGTCTAACTGCTAAGGGAAATTTTTACAAAAAAATATTTTAGTTACACTCTTATTTAACGAATTGTTTAAACAAAAAAAAAAGAAATGACCTGACATTTTTTTCCTTTACAAACCACATTATTCCCCACTTTGTACCCTTTTCAACTGATTCAACTAAATGTTATTTTACAAAAAAACTTTTTTAGTTACACTAAATATTTAAAAATTGGGATCAAAAAAAAGAAAATGACATTATTAAGCTTTCCCCCAATTTCCATTTCTTCCAGTTTTTCCCTTTATTTTTGAAAAAATGATTTATTTACTTCTTTTTGATGGTTGTGTTGCCCGATCTCCTTTTTAGTGGGTTTTGGCCCCCATATAGTGCAAGAGACAGGAGGTGGTGCATAAAGGGGGGGCCCAAAACCCCCGATTTCGATGGATAAAACCATCCTCTCTAACTAGATTTTAAATTACGCCTTTTTTAACTCCCAAAAATTTTTTAAAAAAACTTTTTAATTTCCCTAAATTTTTAAAGAATTGTCAACAAAAATGAAATGACCTGACATTATGTAAGCATCAATCGAATGCATTTCTTTCCAGTTAGTTCCTTTACTGTGTTTAACCCAATTTATTTATTTCTTTTTATGGAAAGGTTTTCCCGATCTCCTTATGTTAGTGATTTTTGACTAAAAAATTCAGAGAAAAAGAGACAGCAGAGTGGCGAGTAAAGTTTAAAAATTTAAAACCCCAAAATTTGGGTTTTGGTTTAAAACCATCCCTTTTTAAAAAATAATTTTAAAATGGTGTTTTCCGGGGCCTTTAATTTGGTTTATTCGTTTCATGACTTATTTTTTTTATTTATTCAGTAAAAAATGTAGCTTTTTGAAAAAAGTTTTATTAAAAAACCCTTAACCCCTTTAAGGAACATCGCCCCAGTGGCCTGCTAAGCCAGGGATTGGGGGTTTTACCCCCATCTGGGGTAAAAAAAAAGGGCGGGTGGCGCGGGAGGAAAAAAAAGGGGCCCATAACCCGGGAGGTCGATGGTTCAAGCCTTCCCCCTGCTTGGGAATTTGACATTAAAAGGTTCAACTGCATTCAACTGTTAACCCCTTTTTTTACAAAAAGGCATTTTAGTTAACTAAATATTTCGAATTGATCAAAAAAAAATAAAATGACCTGACTTTTATGTTTTTAAGCATTCAAAAAAACCATTTTTTCCCAGTTAGTTCCTTTACTGTGTGTTTAAAGCTTTTATTTATTTTTTTTATGGTATGTTGCCCATCTCCTTATGTTAGTTTTTTGCCCCAATTCAAAAAAAAGGGAGAAGGAAAGGAATTGGGCCCCCCGAGGTTCGGGGACCAAACCATCCTCTGCAAATTTTGTTTTTTCCAAAATATCCCTTTAAATTTTGCATTCTAACTTCTTTTTTACAAAAACATTTTGGAATAAATTTTTAACAAAATTGATCAACCAAAAAAAGAAAATGCCCCGGGACATTAGGGGGGGCATCAATACAAATGCATTTTCTTATTTTTTCCCTTTACTGTTTTTTGGCGGGTTTCTTTAATTTTAAAAAGGGCCTCCGCCCAGGTTAGTGTGCAACCCCCATTAAGAGAATGCGGCAGCAAGTGGCGCAGAGGAAGGCGCGGGGCCCCAAATAACCCCAGCGGCCCAAGGGTTTCAAAACCCATCCTTTTCAAAGGAATTTGGTACTTTCAGCCCTTTAAATTTGGGTTTATTAATTACATTTTTTTTTCTTTAATTATTATAAAAATTTTAAACTTTTTGAAAAAATTGAAAATAAAAACCTAACCCATTTTTTGGGAACATCAACCCCCAGTGGCCCCCTGTCAGGGATTGTGGGTTGGGGGTCCCATCTGGGGTGATTTACAGCAGAGTGGCGAAAAGGGGAAGGCTTTGGGGGCCCCCAAAACCCAGAGGTCATGGATCAAACCATCCTCTGCTAACTAAAATTTTTGACATTATATGCCTTTTTTAACTGCTAACGTTTTTTTACAAAAAAACATTTTATTTTAATTTTTAATATTTAACGAATTGATCAACAAAAAAAAAAATGACCTGACATTTTTAAAAAGCATCAATACGAATGCATTTCTTCCGGTTTTTTCCCTTTACTGTTTTTTAAACCCCAGTTTATTTATTTTTTTTGATGGTTTTGTGTTGCCCGATCTCTCTTATGTTAGTGGGGTTTGATTTCCATATGGGGAAGAGAAAAGGGGGGCCCCAAGTGGAAGCGTGTTGGGCCCATTAAAGAGGAATGGATTAAAACCCATCCTCCAACTAGTTTTTACACATTATATCCCATTTAACTTTTTCTAACTGCTTGTTTTTTTTACACAAAACTTTTTAGTCACATTAATATTTAACGAATTAAATCAACCAAAAAAAAGAAATGACCTGACATTTCTTTTTTCCTTTACAAATTTTTAAAAATTATATCCACATTATATATTTCCCCAATTGCATTCAAAAACTGCTAATGTTATTTTTAAATTGTTTTAATTTAACCCAAAATTTCCCAAAATTGATCAACCAAAAAAAGAAATACCTGACATTTTTAAAAGAATAACAGAATCTTTTTTAATTTTTTCTTTTTGGTTTTTAATTTTTTTTAATGGTATTGTTTTCCCGACCCCCTTAAGGTTAGTTTTTCCCCCATTCGGGGAAAGCGACAGAAGTGGCGAGGGGAAGCGGCCCCTAACCCAGGGGGTGGGGAATCAAACCGCCCTCTGCTAAAAAAATTGTAATGGTGTTTGATCAGCCCTTTAACTGTTTTTTACAGTTCCCGGACTTTTTTTCCTTTTAATTATGTCAGTACAAATGTAGCATTTAAAACTAAGATTAAAAATAAAAACCTAACCCATTTTAAAAAACATTTTTTGCCCCAGGGGCCCCTAATGGATGGGGCACGGGCCCTCCCAAAAACCCAGGGATTGGGGGTTTTGGGAGTCCCTCGGGGGTGATGTAAGCAGAGTGGCGAAAGGGGAAAGCGTGCTGGGCCCATAACCCAGAGGTCGATGGATCGAAACCATCCTCTGCAAAACTAGTTTTTTCACATTAAATGCCACTTCAACAGCATTCTAATTTTAAAATTTTTTTTAACAAAACTTTTTTTAGTTGAACAAAAATTTTTAAAACAATTGATCAACCAAAAATAAAAAAATGACCTAAACATTAGAAAGCATAAATACAAAATGCATGTTTTCCCAGTTATTTTTCTGTTTTTGGGAAAGTTTCTTTAATTTTCTTTAATGGTCTGTGGCCCCAATTCCTTAGGTTAGTGTTTCATTTCTCATTCAGAGAATCCGACAGCAAAGGGGCCCTTTGGGAAGCGTGGGGGCCTTAACCCAGCAGTCGAGGGATCGAAACCATCCTTGCAAAAAAAGAAGTGTAATCTGTTGTACCAGCCCCAACTGGTTTTTCAGTTACATGACTTATTTTTTTTTTTAATTATGTCAGTACACAAATGTAGCTTTTTCAAACTAAGATTAATAGAAAAAACCCTAACCCACTTTAAAAAGAAACATCTTCCCCAGGAAAATGGATGGGGCACTGGCCCCCCTAAGCGGGGGTTGGGGGTTTTTGGAGTCCCATCTGGGGTGTTTCGGGGGCAGCAAGGGTTTTTGGCCCCGGGAACCGTGCTGGGCCCCCTCGAAAATTTTTGGTTTTGGTTTCAAACCCTTTTTTCCCTTTTTGGCTAAAAAAGAATTGAAAAAAATAGTGCCTTTTGTGAAAAAAGACCCTTAACGGGTTTTTAAAATTACAATTTTTAAGGGGGGCCGCCTTATTTTTTTATTTAATTGGAAATGGACACAAGGGGTGAAATTTAAAAAATTTTTTAAAAGGGGGGATAAAATTGAAAAAATTCTTAACCCCCTTTTCTTTAAAATCAAGCCCCTTTTTGGCCAAATTTTAAAAATTGAAAACTGGCCCTCTTAAAAAAAAGGGTTTTTTTTTGTGGGTTTTTTCCAAGGTCCCCATTTTTGGGGTGTTTACAGCAAATTTTGGGATGGCCAGGGGCGGGCCCATAAAAGGTCGATGGTTGGAAACCATCCCCCTGCTAAAAAAATTTTCCCCCAATTAAGGGATTCTTAAGCTTTTTTTTTAAATTTTAGTTTAAAACTTTTTAAAAAGGTTGAATTTAAATAATTTTTCCCAAAAATTAAAATAAACCCCCAAAAATGGAAAGCCGGGGTTTTTGGTAAGCCAATTGGGGGTTTCCCCCATTTTTTTTCCACGGTTTTTGGGAGGGGAAATTTTCCCTTTAACCCAAGGGGGGGATTCAAAACCTCCTTGGTTAGTTTTCACTTATTCAAATCACAACGCAATTTTTTGCAAAAACTTTTGGACCTTTTTTAAAAATTCGATAACCAAAAAAAAACCAATTTCCTTTTTTTACAAAATTGCCAAACCCATTTATATCCCTTCAATTGCATTCAAACTGCAAATTTTTTTAACAAAACATTTTAGTTACCCTAAATTTTTAAATGAATTGATAAACCCAAAAAAAAATACCTGACATTTTTAAGCATCAATACGAATGCATTTCTTCCAGTTATTTCCTTTACTTTTTTTTTGAAGCATGATTTTTTAATTTTTTAATGGTTGTGTTCCCCCATCCCCTTTTTATGTTAGTGGGGGTTTCCCCCCTTTAAAAGGACAGCAGAGGGGGCGCAGGGGAAGCGTGCTGGGCCCATAAACCCAGAGGTCGATTTTTTAAACCATCCTCTGCTAAAAAGAATTTAATTATTCCCAAACAAAAACGGGATTCAAACTGAACTTATTTTTTTTAAAAAAATTTTATTCCAAAAATATTTAAAGCTTTTGAAAAAAAAAATTGAAATGAAAATTAACCCCCCCTTTTTGGGAACTTTTCCCCCATTTGGCCCTGGGGTTTAAGAGACGGCCTTTTTTTTGGGTTGTGGGTTTCGACCCCTTTTTGGGTTTTTGATTTAAAAGGGGCAGAGTGGCGGAAACCGGGGCCCCAAACCCAGAGGTCGATGGATCAAAACCATCCTCTCAACGGGATTTTCACATTATATCCCACTTCAACTGCTTTCCCTAACTTTAACGTTTTTTAAAAAATTTTTATTTACACTTAATATTTAACGAATTGACAACCCAAAAAAATAAAATTTTTAAGGCAAAAACAATTTTATTTTTTCCCAGTTATTTCCACTTTTTGAAAAATTTTTCTTTTAATTTTTTTAATGTTTTTTCCAAACCTTTTTAGTTCCCCAAATATTTTAAAATTGAAAACCAAAATAAAAGGGGGGGCCCTCCCCATTAGGGTTAAACCACCCCAAAAAAATTTTAAAAATTTCTTTCCAGAAAATTCCCTTTATTTTTTAAGCATTTTTTAACATGCTTCCTTTTTTAAAGGTTTTGAAAATTCCCCCAAAAAATCCCCCTTAGGGGAAAGGAAAAGGTTTGGCCCCTAAAGGGAAGGGGCACCCCAGGGTGGGCCTTTTAGGGTGCGGGGCCCCTTTAAACCAAGGGGTTAATAATAAAACCAACCCCTTTTAAAAAAATTTTTCCCCCATTAAATAGGGGCCACTTCCTCCCAATTTTAAAAACCCTCTGGGGTATTTTACAAAAAATTTTTAGTTTAAACAAAATTTAATTTAAAAAATTAACCCCCCAAAAATGTTTTTCCCCCCGGGGCCTTATGTTAAGGCCTCAAACCAGGGATTTTTCGAGTTTTTTTCTGGGTTTGAAGAAAGGGGGGAAATTTTAAAAATTTAAACCTTCTTTTTTTAATTATTGTTCCCGTTTCTCCCAAAGTTATTTTTTTAAAAAAAATTTTGGGGGTTTTACAAATTTAACCAAATTGTCCCAAAATAGAAATGAGGGAAAATTTCCTTTTTTTAACAAATTTTTCATTATATGCCACTTTAAAATTTTGCATTTTAACTGCAAAGGTTATTTTACAAAAAATTTTAGTTACATTTAAATTTTAAGAATTGATCGCCAAAAATAGAAATGACCTGACATTATGAAACATCAATCCCAATGCATTTTTTTTCCCAAATTTTTTTCCCTTTACTGTTTTTTAAAAGGCATGAATTAACTTTTTTGATGGTTGTGTTGCCCGATCTCCCTTATGTTAGTAAAGGTTTGGGTTTATTAGGGAAAGAGAAGCAGAGTGGGGGGAAATTTTTAAAGCTTATGGGCCCAAAACCCCCAGGGGTTTGGGGATAAAACCATCCTCTGCTAAATAAAATTTTGGAATTTTGCCCCCAACCTTAAATTTCAATTTTTACATTAAAACATTTTTTAATTAAAGCATAAAATTTTTAAACAATTTTAACAAAAATGAAAATAACCCCCCTTAGGGAACATAAAACCCTTTTTAAAGGCCTTTTAATTTTTTTTAAAGAGTTTTTAAAACCCAAGGTTGGGGGTTCCCCGATCCCTTTGGGGTTTTGATTAAAAGGGGGAAAGAGAAGAAAGGGGGCCCAGGGCGTGGGGGCCCCCATAACCCGGGAGGTCGGGGAAAAAAAACCATCCTCTGCTAACAAAGATTTGACATTATATGCCATTTAACTGTTTTAATTTCTTTTTTTACACAAAAATTTTAGTTACACTTTTATTTAACGAATTGATCAAAAAAAAATTGAAATGACCTGACTTTTGTAAGCATCAATACAAAATCTTTCTTCCAGTTATTTCTTTATTTTGGGGTTTTTGAAGCATGATTTTTTAATTTTTTTTTAAGGGTTTTTGTGTTGCCCGACCTCCTTAGGTTAGTGGTTTCCACTCCCATTAAAGGAAAGGGGACAGCAGGGGGCGAAGGAACCTTTGGGGTCCTATAACCCAGCGGGCCCATGGTTTAAACCACCCTTTGCTAAAAATTGAAATGGTGCTTGTACCAGACCTTAACGGGTTTTTTTTTGGTTACATGACTTTTTTTCTTTTTATGCCAGTACACAATGAGCTTTTTAAGCAAAAAGGTTGATAAAAAAAACCCTAACCCATTTTTTAAAGGGAACATAAAAAGGGGGCCCCAAGGGGGCCTCCCCTAAGCCAGGGATTGTGGGTTAAAGCCCCCATCTGGGGTGTGTACAGAAAGGGGGCGCGGGGAAATTTCTCCAAACCCAAGGGGTTCAATAAAAAACCAACCCATTTTCAAGAAACAATTCCCCAGGGGCCTTAAACTCCCCTAACCGGGATTTTCAAACCCTTTTGGGGGTTTACACAAATAATTTCCCTTGAAACCAAAAAATAAAAACCTAACATTTAAGAAAAACAACTTTCCCCATTTTTCCTTTTAATTTTTTTTAAGGGCAGGGTTTTCCTTTTTTGGAAGGGTTGGGGGTTGGCCCATCTTTATTTTAAGGATTTTGGCCCCTTAACCCCCAAAACCCAAAAGGTGGGGCGCCACCCGGCTGGGGGGCCCTTTAACCCAAGGTTCAATGAAACAACCAAAAAACCTTTTGCTTAAAATATTTCAATTTAATTGTTGTACCGACACCCAAAGGGTTTTATTCCAGTTAATGACTTAATTCTTTAATTAAATGTTTTACACAAAACTTTTTAAACAAAAAAAGGTTGATAAATAAAAAAAAAACCCCCTTTCAAGGAACATAAAAGCCCCATTTGGCCTTTTAATTTTTTTTAAAAGCAGGGCCTTTTTTTTTGAGGGTTGGGGGTTGGGGCCCACCCCGGGTGATTTTTGACCCAATGGGCGGGCGGAAGCGATTTGGGCCCGGGTTAACCCCAGAGGCCATGGACCCAAACCATCCTCTCAAAATTTTTTTACATTATATGCCCAATTAACTGCATTCAAACTGCAAAATTTTTTTACAAAAAACTTTTTTAGTTAAATTAAAATTTTTAAACGAATTGATCAAAAAAAAATTGGAAATGCCCTGACATTTTTAAAAGCATTAAAAATGCATTTTTTCCCAAATTATTTCCTTTATTTTGGGGTTTGAAGCATGATTTTTTAAATTTTTTTAATGGTCTGGTTGCCCACCTTTATGGTTAGGGGTTTTTCCCCCCCATTAGGGCGAAAAAAAGGCGGGGAAAGGGGAAAGCGGGCGGGGGCCCATAACCCCAGGGTTTGATGGACCCAAAACCACCCTCTGCTAAAAATTTTAAATTTAATCCCCAAAACCGACCTTAACGGGTTTTTTTCCCCAAAAATTTTTAATTCCCTTAAAACCAAAATTTAAAAAAATTAATGTAAAAGAAACACAATGAAAGCTTTTCCCCAAAATTAAGGTTAAAATTTTTTAAAAGCCCCCTTTAACCCACTTTTCAAAAAATTTGCCCCGGGTGGCCAAGGAAAGGGGAAACGGGGCCCTCCCCCAAAGGGTTGTTGGTTAAAATCCCTCTGGGGTGTTGTACAGATAAGGGTTTTTAAAGGCTGTTTTTTTTTGGCCCTGTAGAGGAAAAAATTGATAAAAAAAACCTAACCCACTTTCCGAAAAACAACCCCAGTCCCTAAGGGGTGGCACCGGGCCTCCAAAACCGGGGTTTTGGGGTTCAAGTCCCATCTGGGGTGATGCGGGAGTGCTGTAGCATTTCGAAACTAAAAATTTAAAAAATAAAACCCAACTTTCAAAAACAACTTCCCCCCAGGGGCCCTAATGGATGAGGCACTATTTCCCGGCCCCAAGGGTTTGGGGGGGTTTTCGAGTCCCATCTGGGGTGATGTAAAAGGAGTGGGGGACGGGAAACTGGGCTGGGCCCTTTTAACCCAAAAAAGGCCCCCGTTTTGGGAAATTTTTAAAAACCCAATCACCTCCAAAATTTAATTTTACAGAAATTTTCTCTGGCCCTCTCCCAAATTTGAAAACTGACGAATTATATAGCCGTATCGTAGTCTTTTTCAGCAGCTGGCTGTCGAAGTGAATGCCCAGCAGAATAAGGTGGAGCTACGTCAGACAACTGGAAGACTTTCTGTGGAAAAGCCTGATCTGATGATGAGAGGGGCGAAAGTCATCCCACGTTGGAAGAGGCGCGTCTCATTTCTGCGAATATGAAGCCCGTTGATCACCGGGACCTAATCCATGACAATCCAGGGTTCCAGATCAGGAACGGGAACAGAGTTGTAGTAGTTAACACCCTTCTCTGCTCTTGCTTGTCAAGCAGTTACCCATCCACTCTAGAATAGGGGAGCTATGAAGACTGTGTCTGTCCGGCCGCCCACATTAAATAAAATCTAAAGTAAAGCACAGAGAGAGGTCGTACACAATAACGCCTACAAGTTAACACCATTATTTCAGCAAGTGCAACAAAACAGGACTATTAAATGTGATTGGTCTCCTAAATATTTGAATCTCTCATCATCTAAAGCTGTGTTACTAAAAGATTTAATAACAGATGAATGTCACATTGATTTATGTTGGCTCTAACTGAAACCTGGCTCGCCATGAGCATATATGTCTGCCCTAAATGAGTAAACTCCTCCAAGTCGCTGTTAATACTCATTCACCAAGAGTGGGGATTGGGGTGGAAATAGCAACCATCTTTGACTCGAGCCTTTTATCAAATCCTAAACCTAAATTAAATTACGACTCATTTGAAAGCCTTGTTCTTAGTCTTTCCCCATCCAACCTGGAAAACATTACAGCCGATTCTGTTGTGATTCTGTACCGGCCACCCGGTCCATATTCAGGAAGTTTTTATAATAAATTTTCAGAATTTATATCAAGTTTGGTTCTTCTAAACGATGTAAAGTTATTATTGTGACCAGGATATTTTTTAATATTCATGTGGATGTTGATAATGATTGCCTAGAGTACTGCATTCATCTCATTCATTTGGACTCGTCGGCTTTTCGTCCAGGTACAGAAACCCACTCACAGCTTTTATTACATGTGATCTTGTTCTTACATATAGGCGTTGACATTGAGCATTTGAAGGAATCTTCCCACAGAGATCCTCTTCTGTCAGACCACAGCCTTATAACTTTTTGAGTTTATACTACCGGAGTGTACACGCTAGTCAAAAGTTTCACCAGATGTCCTTTACTGACAGTGCTGTAGCCTAAATTTAAAGAAGCGATTCCTTCTGCACTTGATTCAATACCATGTCTCAATATAACAGAGGACTCCTGGTCTAACTTTAGTCAAATCCCAGATTGATCATCTTGTTGATAGTGCCACTCACTGAGAATGACACTGGACTTGATAGCAGCCCCTCTGTGAAGAAAGAAGACAGTGAGGAAGAAAGGTTTGCTCCCTGGTATAACCCTCCAGACCCGCACATTAAAAAGCAAAGCGTCACAGAAAGCTTGAAAGCATTTGGCGTTCAACTAATCGGGAAGAATCCCGCTTAGTTTGGCGGGAGATAGTCTTAAAAACTATATAGAGGCCCTCCGCAATGCCAGAGCAGAATATTACTCATCAGTAATAGAGAAGAATAAGAACAACCCTAGGTTGGGTCTTCTCTTGCTTACTGTAAGCCAGGCTGACAGAGTCACAGCTCTGTGGGCCCCAGTATTTCCTATAGACCTATAATTAGTAATGACTTTATAACGAACTTCTTCCAATGAGAAGATTTTAACTATTAGGGACAAGATTAATAATCTCTTGCCCTTTAACCAGTGCCAATCTGTCCTCAGAAGTAAGAATGGCTTTGGAAACCCTGTTTGTCCTGGTATATATTTAGATGGCTTTTCTCCCCATCAACCGTGACCAATTATCTTTAATGGTTTCTACTTCCTGCTGCGATCTACCTGTCTCTTGGACCCTATCGACTAGGCTGCTTAAGAAGGCGTTTTGCCTTTTAATTGGCAGCTCTCTTTTGATATATTATTAATGTGTCTTTGTTAACAGGCCACGTGCCACATTCCTTCAAAAGTAGCTGTAAATTTAAACCTCCTGAAAGAAAGCCCACTCTGGATCCAGAGAGTTTTGGCTAACCTGAACCCGATCTCTAACCTCCCCTTCCTCTCTAAGATCCTTGAGAAAGTGAGTACCCAAATCAGGTTGTGTGACTTTCTACATCAGAATAGTTTATTTGAAGAGTTTCAGTCAGGATTTTTTGAAAACACCACAGCACCAGAGACAGCACTTGGTGAAGATTACGAATGACCTCTTAATATGGCAGCAGATAAAGGACTTCCTCTCTATTACTGGTCTTGTATTGAACCTTGGTGCTGCATTCGACACCATTGACCATAACATCCTATTACAGGGGAGACTGGAGCAGTCGATTGGTATTTTCAGGCACCGCCCTAAGTTGGTTTAAATCCTATTTATCAGATCGATCTCAGTTTGTATATTATGTAAACGATGAAGCCTCAATGACCACCAACGTTAGTCGACGGGTTCCACAAGGTTCTGTGCTTGGACCAATTCTATTTACCTTATACATGCTTCCTTTGGGCAATATTATCAGGAAGAAACTCTATAAACTTTCATTGACATGCAGATGATACTCAACTATATCTATCGATAAAACCAGAGGAGACTAACCAACTCACTAAAATTCAAGCATGTCTTAGTGACATAAAACATGGATGACGGCAGCTTTGCTTGATGTTAAACTCCAGGCAAAACCGAAGTAAAATTCTACCTCAGGCCCTGAGCACCCCTCAGAGATCAATTATCTGGTGATGTGTGATTTCTGTAGATGGCATTACTCTAGCTGGCATGCAACACACCACTGTAAAAGAATCTCTGTTATCTTTGATGCGGGACTTGTCCTTTAACTCCCACCTATAAAAGCAAATCTCAAAGGACTGCATTTCCAGCTTTCCATCTCCGTAATATTTCAAAAATCAGGCACATCTTGTCTCAAAAAAGATGCAGAGAAATTAGTTCACGCGTTTGTTTGTTGCCGAGACTGGGATTACTGCAGCAACTCCTTATTATCAGGCTGCACTAATAAATCTCTTAGGTCCTCCAGGTTGATCCAGAATGCTGCAGCTCGTATTCTCACTAAAACTAAAAAAGAATCACATTACTCACTGCACTAGCTGCTATCTCTGCACTAGCTCCATGTAAAATCAGAATCACTTTTTAAAAATTCTTCTCTTAACTTACAAAGCCTTAATTTGGTGATGCACCATCATATCTTAAAAAGAGCTTGTAGTACGTCGCGTATCCCCACCAGAGAGCTGCGGCTCGCTCATAAATCTTGAGAGCTACTTGTAGTTCGAGGGAGTCTTCAAAATGTAAAATGAGGCCAGATCCTTTGGTTATCAAGCTCCTCTTTTATGGAACCAGCTTCCTGCTTCAGTCCGGGAGGCAGACACAGTCGCCACATTCAGAGTAGACTGAGGCTTTCCTCTTTGACAGAGCTTATAGTCAGGGCTGAATCAGGTTTGCCCTGGTCAGCCCCTGGATATGCTGCATTTATAGGCTTGCATAGCTGCTGGGGATGTTTGGGATGCACTGAGCACCTCTCTCCTCTTTTTCTTTTCTCCTATGGATGAATCTTCATCTCTCCATCACACATGACTAACTCTGCTTTCTCCCGGAGTCCTTCTGACTTCACGTCTCATGGGGTCTTCGGACCCTATGAGGCAACGCCGAATTCCATCTGCTGATGGACCTTCGATGATGATGGATCGTGAGTTCTGTCGCCAGCTGTGCCACTGCCCTGCTGGGACTCCGCCACTCCTCCACTTGGGAGGTCTCCAAACTCTCCATCGTGGGAATATGCCTAAATATGAACTATTGATGAACTCTGTCCAGATTCCTTGAGTGTATTTTAACTCTAAATATGTCCTTCTGTGCACATTACATCTATTGCATCTGGCCATCCTGGAGAGGGATCCTCCTCTGTTGCTCTCTCCTGAGGTTTCTTCCCTTTTTCCCCTGAAGGGTTATTTGGGAGTTTTTCTGGTCCGATGTCTTGAGGTTTTGGGGTCAGGGATGTCTATAATGTACAGATTGTAAAACACTCTGACAAATTTGTAATTTGTGAAACTGGGCTATACAAATAAACTGAATTGAATTGAACTGAATTGAGACAGCAGAGTGGAGCAGCCCAGGCGTCCTGGGCCCATAACTGAGGGTCGATGGATCGAAACCATCCTCCTGCTAACTAGATTTTCATTATATGCCACTTCAATTGCATTCTAACTGCTAACATTATTTTACACAAAGCATTTTAGTTACACTAAATGTTTAACAATTGATCAACCAAAAACAGAAATGACCTGACATTATGTAAGCATCAATACCAATGCATTTTCTTCCAGTTATTTCCTCTACTGTGTTTTTAAAAAAAGCATGATTTATTAACTTCTTTTGATGGTCTGTGTTGCCCTGATCTCCTTATGTTAGTGAGTTTGGCTCCCATTCAGAGCAGAGACAGCAGAGTGGCTTAGCGAGGAAGCTTGCTGGGCCCATAACACAGAGGTTGATGGATGGAAACCATCCTCTGCTAAATGAATTGTAAATGGTGCTTTACCAGACCTTAACTGGTTTATTACAGTTACATGACTTATATTCTTTAATTATGTCAGTACACACAATGTAGCATTTTTAAACAAAGGTTGATAATAATGAAAACCTAACCCACTTTCAAGAACATCAAGCCCCAGTGGCCTCTAAGCCAGGGATTGTGGGTTTGAGTCCCATCTGGGGTGATTTACAGCAGAGTGGGCAGAGGCGTGCTGGGCCCATAACCCAGAGGTCGATGGATCAAAACCATCCTCTGCTAACTAGAATATGACATTATATGGCACTTCAACTGCATTCAAACTGCTAGCGCTTTTTTACACAAAACATTTTTAGTTACACTAAATATTTATGAATTGATCAACAAAAAAAAAGAAATGACCTTACATTATGTAAGCATCAATACGAATGCATTTTTCTTCCAGTTATTTCCTTTACTGTGTTTTAAAAGCATGATTTATTTACTTCTTTTTGATGGTATGTGTTGCCCGATCTCCTTATGTTAGTGGGTTTGACTCCCATATAGAGACAGAGACAGCAGAGTGGCGCGGTGGAAGCATGCTGGGCCCATAACCCAGAGGTAGATGGATTGAAACCATCCTCTGCTAACTAGATTTTCACATTATATGCCACTTCAACTGCATTCTAACTGCTAATGTTATTTTTACACAAAACATTTTAGTCACACTTAATATTTAACGAATTGATCAACCAAAAATAAAATGACCTGACATTTCATTTTTCCTTTACTAATTTTCATTATATGCCACATTATATGCCACTTCAATTGCATTCTAACTGCTAAGTTATTTTACACAAACATTTTAGTTACACTAAATATTTAACGAATTGATCAACCAAAAATAAAATGACCTGACATTATGTAAGCATCAATAGAATGAATTTCTTCCAGTTATTTCCTTTACTGTGTTTTGAAGCATGATTTATTTACTTTTTTTTGATGGTCTGTGTGCCCGATCTCATTATGTTAGTAGAGTTTGACTCCATATAGGGCAAAAGGAGAGGAGAAGGGGCGAAGCGCGTGCTGGGCCCATGCCCAGAGGTCGATGTATCGAAACCATCCTCTGCTAAATGAATTGTAATGGTGCTTGTACCAGACCTTAACTGGTTTAATACAGTTACGCATGACATATTCTTTAATTATGTCAGTACACAATGCTTAGCATTTGAAACAAGGGTTGATAATGAAAAACCTAACACCTTCAAAGAACATCAAGCCCCAGTGGCCTCCTAAGCCAGGGATTGTGGGTTCAGGGATCCCATCTGGGGTGATGTACAGCAGAGTGGCGCCCAGCGTAAGTGTGCTGGGCCCATAACCTTGAGGTTGATAGATCAAGAAACCATCCTCTGCTAAAAAGAATTTTAATAGTGCTGTGCAGACCTTAACTGGTTTATTACAGTTACATGACTTATTTTCTTTAATTATGTCAGTACACAATGTAGCATTTTTGAAATAAAGGTTGATAATGAAAACCTAACCCACCTTCATGGAACAACAAGCCCCAGTGGCCTCCTAAGCCAGGGATTGTGGGTTTCCAGGTCCCATCTGGGTGATTTACAGCAGAGTAGGCGCAGCGTGCTTCCATTTACATAACCAGAGGTCGATGGATCGAAACCATCCTCTGCTAACTAGAATATGACATTATATGCCACTTCAACTGCATTTCTAACTGCTAACAATATTTTACACAAAATAATTTAGTTGCACTAAATATTTAACGAATTGATCAACAAAAATTGAAATTACCTGACATTATGTAAGCATCAATACGAATGCATTTCTTCCAGTTATTTACTTTACTTTGGTTGAAGCATGATTTCTTTAATTCTCTTTAATGGTCTGTGTTGCCCGATCTCCTTATGTTAGTGAGTTTGACTCCCATTCAGAGGAAGAGGCAGCAGAGTGAAACAGCGTGTGCTGGGCCCATAACCCAGAGGTCGATGGATCGAAACCATCCTCTGCTAACTTGATTTTCACATTATATGCCACTTCAACTGCATTCTAACTGCTAACGTTATTTTACACAAAATAATTTAGTTACACTAAATATTTAACGAATTGATCAACAAAAATTGAAATTACCTGACATTATGTAAGCATCAATACGAATGCATTTCTTCCAGTTATTTACTTTACTTTTGGTTGAAGCATGATTTCTTTAATTCTCTTTAATGGTCTGTGTTGCCCGATCTCCTTATGTTAGTGAGTTTGACTCCCATATAGGGCAAGACAGCAGAGGTGGCGCCCAGCTGAGCGTGCTGGGCCCCTTTGAGGTCGATGAATGAAACCATCCTCTGCTAAAAATAATTTTAATGGCGAAGTGCTTGTACCAGACCTTAACTGGTTTAATACAGTTACATTTCTTATTTTCTTTAATTATGTCAGTACACAATGTAGCATTTTGAAACAAGATTGATAATAAAAAAACCCTAACCCACTTTCAAGGAACATTAAGCCCCAGTGGCCTCCTAAGCCCCGGGATTGTGGGTTCGAAGTCCCATCTAGGGTGATGTACAGCAGAGTGGCGCAGTGGAAGCGTGCTGGGCCCATAACAGAGGTCGATGGATCGAAACCATCCGCTGCTAACTAGATTTTCACATTATATGCCACTTCAACTGCATTCTAACTGCTAGCGTTATTTTACACAGAATATTTTAGTTACACTCAATATTTAACGAATTGATCAACAAAAATAAAATGACCTGACATTATGTAGCATCAATACCAATACATTTCTTCAGTTATTTCCCTTTACTGTGTTTAAGCATGATTTATTAACTTCTTTTTGATGGTCTCTGTTCCCCGGTCTCCTTATGTTGGTGAGTTTGACTCCCATTCAGAGCAAGAGGCAGCAGAGTAGTGGCCCAGTGAGGCGTGCTGGGCCCATAACCCAGAGGTTGATAGATCGAAACCATCCTCTGCTAAAAAGAATTGTAATAGTGCTTGTACCAAACCTTAACTGGTTTATTACAGTTACATGACTTATTTTCTTTAATTATGTCAGTACACAATGTAGCATTTTGAAATAAATGTTGATAATGAAAACCTAACCCATCTTCATGGAACATCAAGCCCCAGTGGCCTAATGGATAAAGGCACTGGCCTCCTAAACCAGGGATTGTGGGTTCGAGGTCCCATCTGGGGTGATGAGCAGCAGATTGGCGCCATGAGCGTGCTGGGCCCATAACCCAGAGGTCGATAGATCGAAACCATCCTCTGCTAACTAGATTTTCAATATATGCCACTTCAACTGTATTCTAACTGCTAACGCTTTTTACACAAAACATTTTAGTTACACTAAATATTTACGAATTGATCAAAAAAAATAGAAATGACCTGACATTATGTAAGCATCAATACGAATGCATTTTCTTCCAGTTATTTCCTTTACTGTGTTTGAAGCATGATTTCTTTAATTCTCTTTAATGGTCTGTGTTGCCCGACCTCCTTAGGTTAGTGTGTTCGACTCTCATTCAGAGAATGCGACAGCAGTGTGGAGCAGAGGAACCGTGCTGGGCCTATAACCCAGCGGTCCATGGATCGAAACCATCCTCTGCTAAAAGAATTGTAATGGTACTTGTACCAGCCTTAACTGGTTTTACAGTTACATGACTTATTTTTCTTTTTAATTATGTCAGTACACAATGTAGCATTTTTGAAACAAAGATTGATAATAAAAACCTAACCCACTTTTAAAGGAACATCAAGCCCCAGTGGCCTCCTAAGCCAGGGATTGTGGGTTTGAGTCCCATCTAGGGTGATGTACAACAGAGTGGCGCAGCAAGGCGTTCTGGGCCCATAACCCAGAGGTCGATGGATCGAAACCATCCGCTGCTACCTGGATTTTCACATTATATGCCACTTCAACTGCAGTCTAACTGCTAACGTTATTTTACACAAAATATTTTAGTTACACTCAATATTTAACGAATTGATCAACCAAAAATAAAATGACCTGACATTTCCTTTTCCTTTACTAATTTTCACATTATATGCCACATTGTATGCCACTTCAACTGCATTCTAACTGCTAACGTTATTTTACACAAAACATATTAGTTACACTAAATATTTAACGAATTGATCAAACAAAAATAGAAATGACCTGACATTATGTAAGCATCAATACGAATGCATTTTCTTCCAGTTAGTTCCTTTACTGTGTTTGAAGAATGATTTATTTACTTCTTTTTGATGGTATGTGTTGCCCGATCTCCTTATGTTAGTGAGTTTGACTCCCCATATAGAGCAAGACAGGAGAGTGGTGCAGCGTAAGGTGCTGGGCCCATAACCCAGAGGTCGATGGATCGAAACCATCCTCTGCTAACTAGATTTTCACATTATATGCCACTTCAACTGCATTTTAACTGCTAACGTTATTTTACACAAAACATTTTAGTCACACTTAATATTTAACAAATTGATCAACCAAAAATAGAAATGACTGACATTTCCTTTTCCTTTACTAATTTTCACATTATATGCCACATTATATGCCACTTCAATTGCATTCTAACTGCTAATGTTATTTTACACAAAACATTTTAGTTTTTACTTATTTTTGATGGTATGTGTTGCCCGATCTCATTATGTTAGTGAGTTTGTGGGTTTGAGTCCCATCTGGGGTGATGTACAGCAGAGTGGTGCAGCGGAGGCGTGCTGGGCCCATAACTTGAGGTCGATGGATCGAAACCATCCTCTGCTAACTAGATTTTCACAATATATGCCACTTCAACTGCATTCAAACTGCTAAAGCTATTTTACACAAAACATTTTAGTTACACTAAATATTTAACGAATTGATCAACAAAAAATAAAGAAATGACCTGACATTATGTAAGCATCAATACGAATGCATTTCTTCCAGTTAGTTCATTTACTGTGTTTGAAGCATGATTTATTTAATTCTCTTTAATGGTCTGTGTTGCCCGACCTCCTTAGGTTAGTGAGTTCGACTCTCATTCAGAAGAATCGACAGCAGTGTGGTGCAGAGGAACCGTGCTGGGCCTATAACACGGGTCCATGGATAAACCATCCTCTAAAAAAAATTGTAATAGTACTTGTACCAGACTTAATTGTTTATTACAGTTACATGACTTATTTTCTTTAAATTATGTCAGTACACAATGTAGCATTTTGAAACAAAGATTGATAATAAAAACCTAACCCACTTTCAAGGAACATGAAGCCCCAGTGGCCTCCTAAGCCAGGGATTGTGGGTTGAGTCCCATCTGGGGTGATTTACAGCAGAGTGGCGCAGAGGAAGCGTGCTGGGCCCATAACCCAGAGGTCGATGGATCAAAACCATCCTCTGCTAACTAGAATATGACATTATATGCCACTTCAACTGCATTCAAACTGCAAACAGCTATTTTTACAAAACATTTTAGTTACACTAAATATTTAACGAATTGATCAACCAAAAACAGAAATGACCTGACATTATGTAAGCATCAATACGAATGCATTTCTTCCAGTTAGTTCATTTACTGTGTTTGAAGCATGATTTATTTAATTCTCTTTAATGGTCTGTGTTGCCCCCTCCTTAGGTTTAGTGAGTTCGACTCTCATTCAGAGAATCGACAGCAGTGTGGTGCAGAGGAACCGTGCTGGGCCTATAACCCCACCGGTCCATGGATAAACCATCCTCTGCTAAAAAATTGTAATGGTACTTGTACCAGACCTTAATTGTTTTATTACAGTTACATGACTTATTTTCTTTAATTATGTCAGTACACAATGTAGCATTTTGAAACAAAGATTGATAATAAAAACCTAACCCTTTCAAGGAACATGAAGCCCCAGTGGCCTCCTAAGCCAGGGATTGTGGGTTTTGAGTCCCATCTGGGGTGATGTACAGCAGAGTGGCGCAGAGGAAGTGTGCTGGGCCCATAACCCAGAGGTCGATGGATCGAAACCATCCTCTGCTAACTAGAATTTGACATTATATGCCACTTCAACTGCATTCAAACTGCTAACGCTATTTTACACAAAACATTTTAGTTACACTAAATATTTAACGAATTGATCAACAAAAAATAGAAATGACCTGACATTATGTTATGTAAGCATCAATACGAATGCATTTCTTCCAGTTAGTTCCTTTACTGTGTTTGAAGCATGATTTATTTAGTTCTTTTTTATGGTATGTGTTACCCGATCTCCTTATGTTAGTGAGTTTGACTCCCATTCAGAGCAAGAGGCAGCAGAGTGGTGCAGCGGAATCGTGCTGGGCCCATAACCCAGAGGTCGATGGATCGAAACCATCCTCTGCTAACTAGATTTTCACAAAATATGCCACTTCAATTGCATTCTAACTGCTAACGTTAGTTTACACAAAACATTTTAGTTACACTAAATATTTAACGAATTGATCAACAAAAAAAAGAAATGACCTGACATTATGTAAGCATCAATACAGATGCATTTCTTCCAGTTAGTTCCTTTACTGTGTTTGAAGCATGATTTATTTAATTCTCTTTAATGGTCTGTGTTGCCCGACCTCCTTAGGTTAGTGAGTTCTACTCTCATTCAGAGAATGACAGCAGTGTGGGCGCCAGAGGAACCGTGCTGGTCCTATAACCCAGCGGTCCATGGATCGAAACCATCCTCTGCTAAAAAATTGTAATGGTACTTGTACCAGACCTTAATTGTTTATTACAGTTTATGCATTTTTTCTTTAATTATGTCAGTACACAATGTAGCATTTTGAAACAAAGATTGATAATAAAAACCTAACCCACTTTCAAGGAACATCAAGCCCAGTGGCCTCCTAAGCCATGGATTGTGGGTTTGAGTCCCCATCTGGGGTGATTTACAGCAAGTGGCGCAGAGGAAGCGTGCTGGGCCCATAACCCCAGGGTCGATGGATCAAAACCATCCTCTGCTAACTAGATTTACTACATTATATGCCACTTCAACTGCATTCTAACTGCTAAGGTTATTTTACACTAAATATTTTAGTTACACTAAATATTTGAATTGGTCAACAAAAAATAGAAATGACCTTACATTATATAAGCATCAATAGGAATGCATTTCTTCCAGTTATTTCCTTTACTGTGTTTAAAAGCATGATTTATTTACTTCTTTTGATGGGTATGTGTTGCCCGATCTCCTTATGTTAGTGAGTTTGACTCCCATATAGGGCAAGAGACAGCAGAGTGGCGCGCAGTGGAAGCGTGCTGGGCCCATAACCCCAGAGGTAGATGGATTGAAACCATCCTCTGCTAACTAGATTTTCACATTATATGCCACTTCAACTGCATTCTAACTGCTAATGTTATTTTACACAAAACATTTTAGTCACACTTAATATTTAACGAATTGATCAACCAAAAATAGAAATGACCTGACATTTCATTTTCCTTTACTAATTTTCACATTATATGCCACATTATATGCCACTTCAACTGCATTCTAACTGCTAATGTTATTTTACACAAAACATTTTAGTTACACTAAATATTTAACGAATTGATCAACCAAAAATAGAAATGACCTGACATTATGTAAGCATCAATACGAATGCATTTCTTCCAGTTAGTTCCTTTACTGTGTTTGAAGAATGATTTATTTACTTCTTTTTGATGGTATGTGTTGCCGATCTCCTTATGTTAGTGAGTTTGACTCCCCATATAGAGCAAGAGACAGGAGAGTGGTGCAGCGTAAAGTGCTGGGCCCATAACCCAGGGTTGATGGATCGAAACCATCCTCTGCTAACTAGATTTTCACATTATATGCCACTTCAACTGCATTTTAACTGCTAACGTTATTTTACACAAAACATTTTAGTCACACTTAATATTTAACAAATTGATCAACCAAAAAAGAAATGACCTGACATTTCCTTTTCCTTCTAATTTTCACATTATATGCCCCACATTATATGCCACTTCAATTGCATTCTAACTGCTAATGTTATTTTACACAAAACATTTTTAGTTTTTACTTATTTTGATGGTATGTGTTGCCCGATCTCATTATGTTAGTGAGTTTGTGGGTTCGAGTCCCATCTGGGGTGATGTACAGCAGAGTGGTGCGCGTGCTGGGCCCATAACCCAGGGTCGATGGATCGAAACCATCCTCTGCTAACTAGATTTTCACAATATATGCCACTTCAACTGCATTCAAACTGCTAAAGCTATTTTTACACAAAACATTTTAGTTACACTAAATATTTAACGAATTGATCAACAAAAAATAGAAATGACCTGACATTATGTAGCATCAATACGAATGCATTTCTTCCAGTTAGTTCATTTACTGTGTTTGAAGCATGATTTATTTAATTCTCTTTAATGGTCTGTGTTGCCCGACCTCCTTAGGTTTAGTGAGTTCGACTCTCATTCAGAAGAATGCGACAGCAGCAGTGGTGCAGAGGAACGTGCTGGGCCTATAACCCACCGGTCCATGGATCGAAACCATCCTCTGCTAAAAGAATTGTAATGGTACTTGTACCCAGACCTTAATTTGTTTATTACAGTTACATGACTTATTTTCTTTAATTATGTCAGTACACAATGTAGCATTTTGAAACAAAGATTGATAAAAAACCTAACCCACTTTCAGGAACATGAAGCCCAGTGGCCTCCTAAGCCAGGGATTGTGGGTTCGAGTCCCATCTGGGGTGATTTACAGCAGAGTGGCGCAGAGGAAGCGTGCTGGGCCCATAACCCAGAGGTCGATGGATCAAAACCATCCTCTGCTAACTAGAATATGACATTATATGCCACTTCAACTGCATTCAAACTGCAAACGCTATTTTACACAAAACATTTTAGTTACACTAAATATTTAGCGAATTGATCAACCAAAAGCAAAATGACCTGACATTATGTAAGCATCAATACGAATGCATTTCTTCCAGTTAGTTCATTTACTGTGTTTGAAGCATGATTTCTTTAATTCTCTTTAATGGTCTGTGTTGCCCGACCTCCTTAGGTTAGTGAGTTCGACTCTCATTCAGAGAATGCGACAGCAGTGTGGTGCAGAGGAACCGTGCTGGGCCTATAACCCACCGGTCCATGGATCGAAACCATCCTCTGCTAAAAATTGTAATAGTACTTGTACCAGACCTTAATTTGTTTATTACAGTTACATGACTTATTTTCTTTAATTATGTCAGTACACAATGTAGCATTTTGAAACAAAAGATTGATAATAAAAACTAACCCACTTTCAAGGAACATAGAAGCCCCAGTGGCCTCCTAAGCCAGGGATTGTGGGTTTGAGTCCCATCTGGGGTGATGTACAGCAGAGTGGGCGCAGAGAGAGTGTGTACAGGGCCCATAACCCAGAGGTCGATGGATCGAAACCATCCTCTGCTAACTAGAATTTGACATTATATGCCACTTCAACTGCATTCAAACTGCTAACGCTATTTTACACAAAACATTTTAGTTACACTAAATATTTAACGAATTGATCAACAAAAAATAGAAATGACCTGACATTATGTTATGTAAGCATCAATACGAATGCATTTCTTCCAGTTAGTTCCTTTACTGTGTTTGAAGCATGATTTATTTAGTTCTTTTTTATGGTATGTGTTACCCGATCTCCTTATCTTAGTCAGTTTGACTCCCATTCAGAGCAAAGAGCGGAGAGTGGTGCAAAGGCGTGCTGGGCCCATAACCCAGAGGTCGATGGATCGAAACCATCCTCTGCTAACTAGATTTTCACAAAATATGCCACTTCAATTGCATTCTAACTGCTAACGTTAGTTTACACAAAACATTTTAGTTACACTAAATATTTAACGAATTGATCAACAAAAAATAGAAATGACCTGACATTATGTAAGCATCAATACGAATGCATTTCTTCCAGTTAGTTCCTTTACTGTGTTTGAAGCATGATTTATTTAATTCTCTTTAATGGTCTGTGTTGCCCGACCTCCTTAGGTTAGTGAGTTCTACTCTCATTCAGAGAATCGACAGCAGTGTGGCGCCAGAGGAACCGTGCTGGTCCTATAACCCAGCGGTCCATGGATCGAAACCATCCTCTGCTAAAAATTGTAATGGTACTTGTACCAGACCTTAATTTGTTTATTACAGTTACATGACTTATTTTCTTTAATTATGTCAGTACACAATGTAGCATTTTGAAACAAAGATTGATAATAAAAACCTAACCCACTTTCAAGCAACATCAAGCCCCAGTGGCCTCCTAAGCCATGGATTGTGGGTTTGAGTCCCCTCTGGGGTGATTTACAGCAGAGTGGCGCAGAGAGGAAGCGTGCTGGGCCCATAACCCAGAGGTCGATGGATCAAAACCATCCTCTGCTAACTAGATTTTCACATTATATGCCACTTCAACTGCATTCTAACTGCTAAGGTTATTTTACACTAAATATTTTAGTTACACTAAATATTTAACGAATTGATCAACAAAAAATAGAAATGACCTTACATTATGTAAGCATCAATAGGAATGCATTTCTTCCAGTTATTTCCTTTACTGTGTTTAAAGCATGATTTATTTACTTCTTTTTGATGGTATGTGTTGCCCGATCTCCTTATGTTAGTGAGTTTGACTCCCATATAGGGCAAGAGACAGCAGAGTGGCGCAGTGGAAGCGTGCTGGGCCCATAACCCAGAGGTAGATGGATTGAAACCATCCTCTGCTAACTAGATTTTCACATTATATGCCACTTCAACTGCATTCTAACTGCTAATGTTATTTTACACAAAACATTTTAGTCACACTTAATATTTAACGAATTGATCAACCAAAAATAGAAATGACCTGACATTTCATTTTCCCTTTACTAATTTTCACATTATATGCCATTATATGCCACTTCAATTGCATTCTAACTGCTAATGTTATTTTACACAAAACATTTTAGTTACACTAAATATTTAACGAATTGATCAACCAAAAATAGAAATGACCTGACATTATGTAGCATCAATACGAATGCATTTCTTCCAGTTATTTCCTTTACTGTGTTTGAAGCATGATTTATTTACTTCTTTTGATGGTCTGTGTTGCCCGATCTCATTATGTTAGTGAGTTTGACTCCCATATAGGGCAAGACAGCAGAGTGGCGCCAGCGAGCGTGCTGGGCCCATAACCCAGAGGTCGATGTATCGAAACCATCCTCTGCTAAATGAATTGTAATGGTGCTTGTGCCAGACCTTAACTGGTTTATTACAGTTACATGACTTATATTCTTTAATTATGTCAGTACACAATGTAGCATTTTGAAACAAAAGGTTGATAATGAAAACCTAACCCACCTTCAAGGAACATCAAGCCCCAGTGGCCTAATGGATAAAGGCACTGGCCTCCTAAAGCCAGGGATTGTGGGTTCGAGTCCCATCTGGGGTGATGTAGAGCAGAGTGGCGCAGCGGGCGTGCTGGGCCCATAACCCAGAAGGTCGATGGATCGAAACCATCCTCTGCTAACTAGAATTTGACATTATATGCCACTTCAACTGCATTCAAACTGCTAACACTATTTTACACAAAACATTTTAGTTACACTAAATATTTAACGAATTGATCAACAAAAAACAGAAATGACCTGACATTATGTAAGCATCAATACGAATGCATTTCTTTCAGTTATTTCCTTTACTGTGTTTGAAGCATGATTTATTAACTTCTTTTTGATGGTATGTGTTGCCCGATCTCCTTATGTTAGTGAGTTTGACTCCCATTCAGAGCAGAGGCAGCAGATTAGGCGCCCAGGCGGAGGCGTGTGGGCCCATAACCCAGAGGTCGATGGATCGAAACCATCCTCTGCTAACTAGATTTTCACAAAATATGCCACTTCAATTGCATTCTAACTGCTAACGTTAGTTTACACAAAACATTTTAGTTACACTAAATATTTAACGAATTGATCAACAAAAAATAGAAATGACCTGACATTATGTAAGCATCAATACGAATGCATTTCTTCCAGTTAGTTCCTTTACTGTGTTTGAAGCATGATTTATTTAATTCTCTTTAATGGTCTGTGTTGCCCGACCTCCTTAGGTTAGTGAGTTCTACTCTCATTCAGAGAATCGACAGCAGTGGGCAGAGGAACACGTGCTGGTCCTATAACCCAGCGGTCCATGGATCAAAACCATCCTCTGCTAAAGAATTGTAATGGTACTTGTACCTTAATTGTTTATTACAGTTACATGACTTATTTTCTTTAATTATGTCAGTACACAATGTAGCATTTTTGAAACAAAGATTGATAATAAAAACCTAACCCACTTTCAAGGAACATCAAGCCCAGTGGCCTCTAAGCCATGGATTGTGGGTTTGAGTCCCATCTGGGGTGATTTACAGCAGAGTGGCGCAGAGAGCGTGCTGGGCCCATAACCCAGAGGTCGATGGATCAAAACCATCCTCTGCTAACTAGATTTTCACATTATATGCCACTTCAACTGCATTCTAACTGCTAAGGTTATTTTTACCTAAATATTTAGTTACACTAAATATTTAACGAATTGATCAACAAAAAAATATAAATGACCTTACATTATGTAAGCATCAATAGGAATGCATTTCTTCCAGTTATTTCCTTTACTGTGTTTAAAGCATGATTTATTTACTTCTTTTTGATGGTATGTGTTGCCCGATCTCCTTATGTTAGTGAGTTTGACTCCCATATAGGCAAGAGACAGCAGAGTGGCGCAGTGGGCGTGCTGGGCCCATAACCCAGAGGTAGATGGATTGAAACCATCACTCTGCTAACTAGATTTTCACATTATATGCCACTTCAACTGCATTCTAACTGCTAATGTTATTTTACACAAAACATTTTAGTCACACTTAATATTTAACGAATTGATCAACCAAAAATAGAAATGACCTGACATTTCATTTTCCTTTACTAATTTTCACATTATATGCCACATTATATGCCACTTCAATTGCATTCTAACTGCTAATGTTATTTTACACAAAACATTTTAGTTACACTAAATATTTAACGAATTGATCAACCAAAAATAGAAATGACCTGACATTATGTAAGCATCAATACGAATGCATTTCTTCCAGTTATTTCCTTTACTGTGTTTGAAGCATGATTTATTTACTTCTTTTTGATGGTCTGTGTTGCCCGATCTCATTATGTTAGTGAGTTTGACTCCCATATAGGGCAAGAGACAGCAGAGTGGCAGCCCAGGCGTGCTGGGCCCATAACCCAGAGGTCGATGTATCGAAACCATCCTCTGCTAAATGAATTGTAATGGTGCTTGTACCAGACCTTAACTGGTTTATTACAGTTACATGACTTATATTCTTTAATTATGTCAGTACACAATGTAGCATTTTGAAACAAAGGTTGATAATGAAAACCTAACCCACCTTCAAGGAACATCAAGCCCCAGTGGCCTAATGGATAAGGCACTGGCCTCCTAAGCCAGGGATTGTGGGTTCGAGTCCCATCTGGGGTGATGTAGAGCAGAGTGGCGCAGCAGGCGTGCTGGGCCCATAACCCAGAGGTCGATGGATCGAAACCATCCTCTGCTAACTAGAATTTGACATTATATGCCACTTCAACTGCATTCAAACTGCTAACACTATTTTACACAAAACATTTTAGTTACACTAAATATTTAACGAATTGATCAACAAAAAATAGAAATGACCTGACATTATGTAAGCATCAATACGAATGCATTTCTTCCAGTTATTTCCTTTACTGTGTTTGAAGCATGATTTATTAACTTCTTTTTGATGGTATGTGTTGCCCGATCTCCTTATGTTAGTGAGTTTGACTCCCATATAGGGCAAGAGACAGCAGAGTTGCGCAGTGGAAGCGTGCTTGGCCCATAACCCAGAGGTCGATAGATCGAAACCATCCTCTGCTAAAAGAATTTTAATAGTGCTTGTACCAGACCTTAACTGGTTTATTACAGTTACATGACTTATTTTCTTTAATTATGTCAGTACACAATGTAGCATTTTGAAATAAAGGTTGATAATGAAAACCTAACCCACCTTCATGGAACAACAAGCCCCAGTGGCCTCCTAAGCCAGGGATTGTGGGTTCGAGTCCCATCTGGGGTGATTTACAGCAGAGTGGCGCAGCGGAAGCGTGCTGGGCCCATAACCCAGAGGTCGATGGATCGAAACCATCCTCTGCTAAGTAGATTTTCACATTATATGCCACTTCAACTGCATTCTAACTGCTAACTTTATTTTACACAAAACATTTTAGTCACACTTAATATTTAACGAATTGATCAACCAAAAATAGAAATGACCTGACATTTCCTTTTCCTTTACTAATTTTCACATTATATGCCACATTGTATGCCACTTCAACTGCATTCTAACTTCTAACGTTATTTTACACAAAATATTTTAGTTACACTCAATATTTAACGAATTGATCAACCAAAAATAGAAATGACATGGAACAACAAGCCCCAGTGGCCTAATGGATAAGGCACTGGCCTCCTGAGCAAGGGATTGTGGGTTCGAGTCCCATCTGGGGTGATGAACTGAACAGCAGAGTGGCGCAGAGGAAGCGTACTGGGCCCATAACCTAGAGGTCGATGGATTGAAACTATCCTCTTCTAAAATAATTTAATCGTGCTTGTACCAGACCTTAACTGGTTTATTACAGTTACATGACTTACTTTCTTTAATAATGCTAGTACCCAATGTCGAATTTTGAAACCAGGATTGATATTGAAAACCTAGCCCACTTTCAAGAAAAAACAGCCCAAGTGGCCTAATGGTTAATTCACTGGCCTCCTAAGCCAGGAATTGTGGGTTCGAGTCCCATCTGGAGTGATGTACAGCAGAGTGGTGCAGCGGAAGCGTGCTGGGCCCATAACCCAGAGGTCGATGGATCGAAACCATCCTCTGCTAACTAGAATTTGACATTATATGCCACTTCAACTGCATTCTAACTGCTAACTTTAATTTACACAAAATATTTTAGTTACACTAAATATTTAACGAATTGATCAACAAAAAATAGAAATGACCTGACATTATGTAAGCATCAATACGAATGCATTTCTTCCAGTTATTTCCTTTACTGTGTTTGAAGCATGATTTATTAACTTCTTTTTGATGGTATGTGTTGCCCGATCCCCTTATGTTAGTGAGTTTGACTCCCCATATAGGGCAAGAGACAGCAGAGTTGCGCAGTGGGCGTGCTTGGCCCATAACCCAGAGGTCGATAGATCGAAACCATCCTCTGCTAAAATAATTGTAATGGTGCTTGTGCAGACCTTAACTTGTTTATTACAGTTACATGACTTATTTTCTTTAATTATGTCAGTACACAATGTAGCATTTCGAAACTAAGATTAATAATAAAAACCTAACCCACTTTCAAAAAACATCTTGCCCCAGTGGCCTAATGGATGAGGCACTGGCCTCCTAAACCAGGGATTGTGGGTTGAGTCCCATCTGGCGTGATGTACAGCAGAGTTGCGCAGTGGGCGTGCTTGGCCCATAACCCAGAGGTCGATTGATCGAAACCATCCTCTGCTAACAAGATTTTCACATTATATTCCACTTCAACTGCATTCTAACTGCTAACGTTATTTTACATGAAACATTTTAGTTACACTAATAATATTTAACGAATTGATCAATAAAATTGAAATGACCTGACATTATGTAAGCATCATCTGAATGCATTTCTTCCAGTTATTTCCTTTACTTTTGTTGAAGCATGATTTCTTTAATTCTCTTTAATGGTCTGTGTTGCCCGACCTCCTTAGGTTAGTGTGTTCCTCCCATTCAGTAGCTACAGCAGAGTGGTGCAGAGGAGTGCGTGCTGGGCCCATAACCCAGCGGTCGATGGATCGAAACCATCCTCTAATAAAAAATTGTAATGGTGCTTGTACCAGACCTTAACTGGTTTTATTACAGTTACATGACTTATTTTCTTTAATTATGTCAGTACACAATGTAGCATTTTGAAACAAAATTTGATAATAAAAACCTAACCCACTTTCAAGGAACATCAAGCCCCAGTGGCCTCCTAAGCCAGGGATTGTGGGTTCGAATCCCATCTGGGGTGATGTACAGCAGAGTGGCAGTGGGCGTGCTGGGCCCATAACCCAGGGTCAATGGATCGAAACCATCCTCTGCTAACTAGAATATGACATTATATGCCACTTCAACTGCATTCAAACTGCTAGCGCTTTTTTACACAAAACATTTAGTTACACTAAATATTTAACGAATTGATCAACAAAAAATAGAAATGACCTTACATTATGTAGCATCAATACGAATGCATTTTGTTCCAGTTAGTTCCTTTACTGTGTTTGAAGCATGATTTATTAACTTCTTTTTGATGGTATGTGTTGCCCGATCTCCTTATGTTAGTGAGTTTGACTCCCATATAGAGCAAGAGACAGGAGAGTGGGCATGGCCAGGCTTGCTGGGCCATAACCCAGAGGTCGATGGATCGACACCATCCTCTGCTAAATAGAATTTGACATTATATGCCACTTCAACTGCATTCAAACTGCTAGCAGCTATTTTACACAAAACATTTTAGTTACACTAAATATTTAACGAATTGATCAACAAAAAATAAAATGATGACCTGACATTATGTAGCATCAATACGAATGCATTTCTTCCAGTTATTTCCTTTACTGTGTTTGAAGCATGATTTCTTTAATTCTCTTTAATGGTCTGTGTTGCCCGATCTCCTTATGTTAGTGTTTTCCACTCCCATTCAGCGGCGACAGCAGAGTGGCGCAGGCCAGGCGTGCTGGGCCCATTGAGGTCCAGAGGTCGATGGATCGAAACCATCCTCTGCTAAAAAAAATTTTAATAGTGCTTGTACCAGACCTTAACTGGTTTATTACAGTTACATGACTTATTTTCTTTAATTATGTCAGTACACAATGTAGCATTTTGAAACAAGGTTGATAATGAAAACCTAACCCACCTTCATGGAACATCAAGCCCCAGTGGCCTAATGGATAAGGCACTGGCCTCCTAAACCAAGGGATTGTGGGTTCGAGTCCCATCTGGGGTGATGTACAGCAAGTGGGGGCAGCGGGCGTGCTGGGCCCATAACCCAGAGGTCGATGGATCAGAAACCATCCTCTGCTAACTAGAATATGACATTATATGCCACTTCAACTGCATTCAAACTGCTAACGCTTTTTCACACAAAACATTTTAGTTACACTAAATGTTTAGCGAATTGATCAACAAAAGATAGAAATGACCTGACATTATGTAAGCATCAATACGAATGCATTTGTTCCAGTTAGTTCCTTTACTGTCTTTGAAGCATGATTTATTAACTTCTTTTTGATGGTATGTGTTGCCCGATCTCCTTATGTTAGTGAGTTTGACTCCCATATAGAGCAAGAGACAGGAGAGTGGCGCAGCGGAAGCGTGCTGGGCCATAACCCAGCAGTCGATGGATCTAAACCAACCTCTGCTAAAAAATTGAAATGCTGCTTGTACCAGACCTTAACTGGTTTTATTACAGTTACATGACTTATTTTCTTTAATTATGTCAGTACACAATGTAGCATTTCGAAACTAAGATTAATAGTAAAAAACCTAACCCACTTTCAAAAACATCTTGCCCCAGTGGCCTAATGGATGAGGCACTGGCCTCCTAAGCAGGGATTGTGGGTTGAGGTCCCATCTGGGGTGATATACAGCAGAGTGGGCGCAGTGGGCGTGCTGGGCCCATAACCCAGAGGTCGATGGATCGAAACCATCCTCTGCTAACTAGAATATGACATTATATGCCACTTCAACTGCATTCAAACTGCTAAAGCTATTTTACACAAAACATTTTAGTTACACTAAATATTTAACGAATTGATCAACCAAAAATAGAAATGACCTGACATTATGTAAGCATCAATACAAATGCATTTTCTTCCAGTTATTTCCTTTACTGTGTTTGAAGCATGATTTCTTTACTTCTTTTGATGGTATGTGTTGCCCGATCTACTTATGTTAGTGAGTTTGACTCCCATATAGAGCAAGAGACAGGAGAAGTGGAGCAGCGGGCGTGCTGGGGCCCATAACCCAGAGGTCGATGGATCGAAACCATCCTCTGCTAACAAGATTTTCACATTATATGCCACTTCAACTGCATTCTAACTGCTAACGTTATTTTACACAAAACATTTTAGTTACACTTAATATTTAACAAAATGATCAACAAAAATTTAAATGACCTGACATTATGTAAGCATCAATACGAATGCATTTCTTCCAGTTATTTCCTTTACTTTGGTTGAAGCATGATTTCTTTAATTCTCTTTAATGGTCTGTGTTTCCCGACCTGTGTTTCCCGACCTCCTTAGGTTAGTGTGTTCCACTCCCATTCAGTGAAAGCGACAGCAGAGTGGCGCAGAGGAAGCGTGCTGGGCCCATAACCCAGCGGTCGATGGATCGAAACCAGCCACTGCTAAAAGATTTGTAATGTTGCATGTACCAGACCTTAACTGTTTTATTACAGTTACATGACTTATTTTCTTTAATTATGTCAGTACACAATGTAGCATTTCGAAACTAAGATTAATAATAAAAACCTAACCCACTTTCAAGAAACATCTTGCCCAGTGGCCTAATGGATGAGCACTGGCCTCCTAAGCCAGGGATTGTGGGTTTGAGTCCCAACTGGGGTGATGTACAGCAAGTGGCGCAGCAGGCGTGCTGGGCCCATAACCCAGGTCGATGGATCGAAACCATCCTCTGCTAACTAGATTTTCATTATATGCCACTTCAACTGCATTCTAACTGCTAACGTTATTTTACACAAAATATTTTAGTTACACTAAATATTTAACAGATTGATCAACAAAAATTGAAATGACCTGACATTATGTAAAGCATCAATACGAATGCATTTCTTCCAGTTATTTCCTTAACTGTGTTTGAAGCATGATTTATTTACTTCTTTTTGATGGTATGTGTTGCACGATCTCCTTATGTTAGTGTGTTCGACTCTCATTCCAGCGAATCACGACAGCAGAGTGGCGCCAGAGGAAGCGATGCTGGGCCTTTAATCCAGCTGTCCATGGATTTAAACCATCCTCTGCTAAAAATTGTAATGGTACTTGTACCAGACCTTAACTGGTTTATTAAAGTTACATGACTTATTTTTCTTTAATTATGTCGAAAAGAGTACACAATGTAGCATTTTGAAACAAAGATTGATAATAAAAACTAACCCACTTTCCAAGTAACATCAAGCCCCAGTGGCCTCCTAAGCCAGGGATTGTGGGGTTTCGGGAAGTCCCCATCTGGGGTGATGTACAGCAGAGTGGCGCAGTGGAAACATGCTGGGCCCATAACCCCAGAGGTCAATGGATCGAAACCATCCTCTGCTAACTAGATTTTTGACATTATATGCCACATCAACTGCATTCAAACTGCTAGCACGGCTATTTTACACAAAACATTTTAGTTACACTAAATATTTAACGAATTGATCAACAAAAAATAAAATGACCTGACATTATGTAAGCATCAATACGAATGCATTTCTTTCGATTATTTCCTTTACTGTGTTTGAAGCATCAGTTTCTTTAATTCTCTTTAATGGTCTGTGTTGCCCACGACCTCCTTAGGTTAGTGTGTTAGAGCTCTCATTTCAGAGAATCACGACAGCAGAGTGAGAGTGGGCGCCAGAAGGCGTGCTGGGCCTACTAACTTAACAGCAGTCGATGGATCTAAACCAAGCTCTGCTAAAAATTCAAATTGAAATGCTGCTTGTGCCCAGACCTTAACTGGTTTATTACAGTTACATGACTTATTTTCTTTTAAATTATGTCAGTACACAATGTAGCATTTCGAAACTAAGATTAATAGTAAAAACCTAACCCACTTTTCAGAAATATCTTGCCCCAGTGGCCTAATGGATGAGGCACACTGGCCTCCTAAACCAGGGATTGTGGGTTCGGAGTCCCATCTGGGGGTGATGTACAGCAAGTGGCCCAGCCCGGAGGGCGTGCTGGGCCCTGCTTGAGGTCGATGGATCGAAACCATCCTCTGCTAAAATAGTGTAATGTTGTATGTACCAGACCTTAACTGGTTTATTACAGTTACATGACTTATTTTCTACCTGCTAACGTTATTTTATAGAAAACATTTTAGTTACACTAAATATTTAGCAGATTGATCAACCAAAATAGAAATGACCTGACATTATGTAAGCATCATCTGGTCCATTTCTTCCAATATTTCCTTAACTGTGTTTGAAGCATGATTATTTACTTACTTTTGATGGTATGTGTTACCCACGATCTCCTTATTTAGTGTCTTCGACTCTCATTCAGCGAATGCGACAGCAGAGTAAGCGCAGAGAAAGCGTGCTGGGCCTTTTAATCCAGCGGTCCCATAGTTGAAACCATCCTCTGCTAAAAAATTGTAATGGTACTTGTACCAGACCTTAACTGGTTTAATACAGTTACATGACTTATTTTCTTTAATTGTCAGTACACAATGTAGCATTCCAGTAAGATTAATAATAAAAAGCCTAACCCCACTTTCAAAAACATCTTGCTTGCCCCCAGTGGCCTAATGGATGAGAGCACTGGCCTCTAAACTCTCAAGATTGTGGGTTTGAGTCCCCAACTGGGTTGATGTACAGCAAGTGGCGCAGCGAGCGTGCTATGGGCCCATAACCAGAGGTCGATGGATCAAAACCATCCTCTGCTAACTAGAATTTCACATTATATGCCACTTCAACTGCATTCTAACTGCTAACTTTACTTTATATACAAAATATTTTTAGTTACACTACTAAATATTTAACAGATTGATCAACCAAAATAAAGAAATGACCTGACATTATGTAAGCATCAATACCAATGGAAACTATTTCCAGTTATTTCCTTTACTGTGTTTGAAGCATGATTTATTAACTTCTTTTTGATGGTATGTGCTTGATCTCCTTATGTTAGTGGGTTGGCTCCCATATAGGGCAAGGAGCAGCAGCAGAGTTGCGCAGTGGAAGCGTGCTTGGCCCCATAACCCAGAGGGTCGATAGTCCGAAACCATCCTCTGCTAAAATAATTGTAATGGTGCTTGTACCAGACCTTAACTGGTTTATTACAGTTACATGACTTATTTTCTTTTTTAATTATGTCAGTACACAATGTAGCATTTCAGAAACTAAGATTGATAATAAAAACCTAACCCACTTTTTCCAACATCTTGCCCCAATGGCCTAATGGATGAGGCACTGGCCTCCTAAACCCAGGTTGTGGCGGTCCCATCTGGGGGGATGGACAGCAGGGGTTTTTTTCCTGGGCGTGTTTATAACCCAGAGGTCGGTTGATCCAAAAACCCCTGCTAACAAGATTTTCACATTATATTCCCTTTTAACTTCTTTTAACTGCTAAATTTTTTTTACATGAAAAATTTTAATTTTCCCTTAATATTTAAAAAATTGATCAATAAAAAATTTAAATGACCTGACATTATTTAAGCATCAAAACAAATATTTTTTTAATTATTTCCTTTTTTACTTTTTTTTTGGGAAAAAAAGATTTCTTTAAAATTTTCTTTAATGGTCTGTGGCCCCCCCTCCTTAGGTTAGTGTGTTTTCCCCCCATTTAAGTGAAAGCCCACAGCAAAATGGGCCCCGAGGGGGCGTGCTGCTGGGCCCAAACTTAAGGGTGATGGTCAAAAAATCCTCTAATAAAAAATTTAATGGGGCTTTTTCCCGACCTTAACTGGTTTATTACCAATTCCTTTTTTTCTTTAATTTGTCAGGGACACAATGTAGCATTTTTAAACAAAAATTGATAATAAAAACCCCAACCCCCTTTTAAGGAACATCAAACCCCCGTGGCCTCCTAAGGGCCAGGGGTTGTGGGTTCAAAAATCCCCCCGGGGTGATTACAACAGGTGGGCATGGAAGGGGTCTGGGCCCATAACCCCGAAAAAATTTGGTGAAACCATCCTCACCTTCAAAATGACATTATATTTCCACTTCAACTTATTCAAACTGCTAAGCCTTTTTCCCCAAAATTTTTGTTACACAAAAATTTATTTAATTGTCCAAAAAAAAATGACCACATTATGTGGGATCAATTTGGGAAAACATTTGTTCCAGTTGGGTTTCCCTTTTTTTGTTTAAGGGATGATGTATTAACTTCTTTTTTATGGTATTTTTATTTTAAAATTTTTGATTTTATATAAAACCCAAAAGGAGGAGAAAATTTCCCAGGGAAACTTCTGGGCCTTAAAAAGGGGATGGGGTCGGACCATCCTCTCTAAATAAATTTGACTTTTATGCCCGGGTTTAAATTTAAAAATCTAACGCTATTTTTTCACAAAACATTTTGGGTTTCCTAAATATTTAAAATTGATCAACAAAAATAAAATGACCTGACATTATTAGCATCAAAACGAAAACATTTCTTCAGTTATTTCCTTTGTTTTAACTGATTTCTTTAATTTCTTTTGGGTTTGTTGCCCGATCTCCTTATTTGGGGTTTTCCCCCCCCATTCAAGGGGACGGGAAGTGGCGCAGCGGGGCGTGCTGGGCCCATAACCCGGGGTCGATGGATAAACCATCCTCTGCTAAAAAAATTTTAATAATTTGACCAGACCTTAAACGGTTTTTTACAGTTTTCATGACTTTTTTTTTTTAATTAAAGGTACACAATTTAGCATTTTGAAACAAAAAGGGTTTATAAAAAAAACCCACCTTCATGGAACATCAAGCCCGGTGGGCCCAATGGATAAGGCCAGGGCCCCCAAACCCCAAAGGGTTGTGGGTTGGTCCCATCTGGGGGGGATGAACCAGCAAGGGGGGGGCAGCAAAGGGGTGCTTAGGCCCCCAACCCCCAAATTTTTTGGAAAGAAACCTCCTCTGCTAACTAGAATATGAACATTATATGCCACTTCAACTGCATTCCTGCTAAAATTTTTTCCCCAAACATTTTAGTTTTTAAAAAATTTAACAATTTATCAAAAAAAAAATACCGGTTTTGTAAACATCAATACAATCATTTGTTCCCGTTATTCCTTTACTTTTTTCATGATTTATTAAATTTTTTGTTGGGATGTGTTTTCCCCATCTCCTTTTGTTAGTAGGGTTTTACTCCCCTATAAGGACAAAAGACAGGAGAGTGGGGCCCGGCGTCCCGGGGCCCCAAAAAGGGAGTCGATGGATCTAAACCCAAACCCCTGCTAAAAAATTGAAATGCCTTTGAATTTAAATGGTTTTTCAGTTACATGACATTTTCTTTTTTTATGTCGGGACAATGTTTTTTCGAAAATAAAAAATTAATAGTAAAAACCTTTTAAAAACCCCTTTCAAAAAACATCTTGCCCCGGGGGTAATGGATGAGGCACTGGCCTCAACCAAGGGGTTATGGGTTTTAATCCCATCTGTTGATATAACAAAAGGGGCGGGGGGGCGTGCTGGGCCTTGAAAGGGGGTGGATCAAATATCCTCTCTAACTAGAATATGACATTTTGCCCCTTCCCCTGCATTCAAACTCTAAAAACTATTTTTAAAAACTTTTAAATTACACTAAATATTTCCCTTGATAAACCCAAAAAAAAAATGGCCTGACATTATGTAACATCAATAAAATGCATTTCTTTAATTTTTTTCCTTTGTGTTTGGAACATGATTTCTTTTTCTTCTTTTTTATGGTATTTGGAAACTACTTATTTGGGGATTTGGCTCCCCTTTTAGAGCAAAGACAGAGTGGAGCGGGGGCGTCTGGGCCCCAAAAGGGGGTGGATGAAAACCCTTTTCCTCTTTAAAAAAATTTTCACATTTATCCCCTTTTTCCCGCATTCTAACTGCTAACGTTATTTTTACACAAAACTTTTTTAGTTACACTTAATATTTAACAAAATGATCCAAAAAAATTTAAAAGACCCGGCATTATGTAAGCATCCCAAACAAATCATTTCTTGGGTTTTTTCCTTTCTTTGGTTTTAAGCTTTTATTTTTTTAATTTTTTTAATGGTTTGTTTCCCCACCTCCTTAGGGTTAGTGTGTTCCCTCCCTTCAGTGGCGACAACAGAGTGGGCCCTGGGGAAGGGGTCTGGGCCCCTAACCCCGGGCGATGGATCCGAAACCATCCTCTGCTAAAAATTCTAATGAATTGCTTTTCCAGACCTTTAAATTATTTTAATACAGTTACAGACACCCCCTTTTTTAAAGGGAAAAAACAATGTAGCATTTCAAAACTAAAAATTTTTAAAAAACTAAATTTTAAAAACATCTTGCCCCAGTGGCCCTTGGGGTGGGCACTGGCCTCTAAAAGGGTTTGGGTTTTGGGGTCCCCTGGGGGGGATGTCAACAGAGTGGGGGGCGGGGGTGCTGGGCCAAAAAATTAAATTTAAACCCAAAAACCCTCCCCTTCTTCAAATTTCCCTTATAGCCATTAAGCATTCTTTTTGCATTTACCCAAAAAATATTTTGGTTTACTAAATTTTATTTTAAACAAAAAAATAAAATGACCTGACATTATTTTTTAAGGGATCAATAAATGCATTTCTTATTTTTCCTTTACTGTTTTTTAAAACATGAAATTTTTTAACTTTTATTGATGGTATGTGTTGCCGAATTTTTATGTTAGTGGTTTGGCTCCCCCTTCAGAGCAAAAGGAAGCAGGTGGGGGGCCCGAGGGGTTTCTGGGCCCCCCGCGAAATGGTGGTCGAAACCATCCCCTGCTAACTAGATTTTTCCCTTATATGCCCTTAACGAACCCAACTGCTAACTTATTTTACACAAAATATTTTAGTTAAATAAATATTTAACCCAATTGATCAACAAAAAATTAAATGACCACATTAGAACATCAATACGAATGCATTTTTTTCCATTATTTCCTTTAAATGTGTTTTTAAGCATGATTTATTTACTTCTTTTTTATGGTATGTGTTTCACGATCTCCTTATGTTGGGGTGTTATTTTTCATTCCCGCGTCGACAAAAAAGGGCCCGGGAAAGGGGCCTTTTGGGGCCCTTTTAAACCCCTGTCCATGGATTGAAACCATCCTCTGCTAAAAAAATTTTAATGGTATTTTCCCAGACCTTAATGGTTTATTAAAGGGTTTCATGACTTATTTTCTTTAATTTGTCAGCCCCCAATGTGGGATTTTTTTAAACAAAGATTGATAATAAAAAAATAACCCACTTTCAAGTAACATCAAGGGCCCCCGTGGCCTCCTAAGCCAGGGGGTTGGGGGTTTGGGGTCCCCCTGGGGGATGTACAACAGAGTGGGGGCCCGTGGGGAAACATGCTGGGCCCCCTAACCCAGAGGTCAATGGATCAAAAACCCTCCTCTGCTAACAATTTTGACATTTCACCCCAAATCCTGCATTCAAACTGCGCTATTTTACACAAAACAAATTTTTTGTTACAAAATTTTGCCCGGGTCAACAAAAAAAAGGAAAAAGACCTGACATTTTGTAACATCAATTACAGTCATTTTTTCCATTTTTTCCTTTCCTTTTTTGGAAAGCAGTTTTTTTAATTCTCTTTAATGGGGCTGTGTTGCCCGACCTCCTTAGGTTTTTTTTTGACTCTCATTCCCGAGAATCCCACAACAGAGTGGCGCAAGGGGGCGTGCTGGGCCCAAACTTGGGGCGGGGTCTAAACCAAAACTCTGCTAAAAAATTGAAATCTCTTTCCAGACCTCTGGTTTATTTTCAAATTACATGACTTATTTTCCTTTAATTTTGTCGGGACACAAGTAGCATTTTGAAACCTTAAAATTAATAGTAAAAACCCCAACCCACTTTCAAAAAATATCTTGCCCCCGTGGCCCAATGGGTGGGCACTGGCCTCCGCTCAGGATTGTGGGTTTTTGAAGGGCCCCTCGGTTGATGTACAGGGGTGGCCCAGCCCCGGGGTGCTAGGCCCCTCCCAGGTCGGGAAGGGTTGAAACCCCTCCTCTGCTAAAAAAAATTGTAATTTGTATGTACCCGACCTTAACTGGTTTATTAAAAGTTAAAACATTTTCCCCCCCCCCTAACGTTATTTTATTAAAAAAAAATTTTTGGTTTCACTAAATATTTAGGTTTTTAACCAAAAAAGAAATGACCTGACATTAAAATTGGGATCAAACCCGAAAACATTTTTTCCAATTTTCCTTTAAATGTGTTTTTGGGTGAAATTTTTTTCGCTTCTTTTTTTATGGTATGTTTTTGGGTCTCCTTATTTGTGTGTTTGGAACTCTAAATTTTTTGGGAAACGACAGCAGGAAAAAAGGCCCGAAACGTGCTGGGCCTTTTTAAACAGCGGTCCCTGGTTAAACCATCCTCTGCTTAAAAATTTGGGAATGGTTTGTACCAGACCTTAACTAGTTTTATTCAATTTTGGACTTATTTTTTTTTAATTATGTCGGTACACAATGTGGGATTTTGAAACTAAGATTAAATTTAAAAATTAAAACTTTTAAGAAACATCTTGCCCCCGTGGCCTTTTAAAGGTTTAGGCACTGGCCTCCTAAACCAAAAGTTTGGGGTTTTGGGGTCCCAACTGGGTTGATGTACAGCAGAGTGGCGCCTTTTGAGGGGGTGCTGGGCCCCCTTTTAAAGGGGGGATGGATAAAACCTTTCCCTCTAACCAAAATTTCATTATATCCCAAATTCCCCTAATTCTTCTTTGCTTTTAAAATATTTTTGGGCCCCCTAAATTTTTGGGAAATTTATCAACCAAAAAAAAAAATGACCTGGCATTTATGAAAAAAACAATAAATGCAATTTTTTTTCCCGTTATTTCCTTTACTGTGTTTTAAAACATATTTATTAACTTCTTATTTGATGGTATGTGTTGCCCCATCTTTTCCTTTTGTTGGGGAAGGGTTTTACTCCCATTCCAAAAGCAAAAAGGAAGCAAATTGGGCCCGGCCCCGGCGTGCTGGGCCCATAACCCAGAGGTCGATGGATCGGGAAAAACCCTCCCTCTCTTTAAAATTTGATTTTTTTAATTTACCCCCTTCAACTGCATTCTTCTAACGTTATTTTACACAAAATATTTTTGAAAAACTAAATATTTTTCAAAAAAGATCAACAAAATTAAAAGACCGGCAATTTTGAACATCAAAACGAATGCATTTCTTCCAGTTATTTCCTTTTTCTTTGGTTGAAGCCTTTTATTTCTTTAATTTCTCTTTAATGGTTTTGTGTTTCCCGAACCTCCTTAGGTTTGGGGGTGTTCCCTCCCATTCAGTGGGCGACAGCAGAAATTGGGCCCGAGGAAACGTCCTTTTGGGCCCCCCAAAACCCCTTGGGGGGGGTCCCCAAACCATCCTCTGCTAAAAGATTTCTAAAATGTTGCATGTACCCCGACCTTAACTGGGGGTTTTTTTTAAAACAGTTACATGACTTTTTTTTTTCTTTAATTGTTTTAAATTTTTTCCCTTGGCAAATTTAAACAAATTAAAATAAAAAAGTTTCAAAAATTTTTCCCCAAATTTAAGGTGAAGGACTTTTTTTTGGGTTTTCCCAAAAATTTGGGTTTATAAAAGGGGTTTTAAATTTTTTAATGGTGGGAAAAAAACCCGGCTGGGGCCCCGGAAATTTACCCCCCAAAAAAAAACCCCTAAAAAAATTGGAATGTTTGACCCCCTTAAGGTTTTTTTAAAAGGAAGGGGAATTATGTCCGGGACACAATGTAGCATTTTTGAAAAAGTTAAAAAAAAAACCTAACCCCCCTTTCAAAACATCCCCACCAAGGTGGCCTCCCCTAAACCAGGGGTTTTGGGTTTTGGGGGTCCCAACTGGGGTTTATTCAACAGAGTGGCCCGGGGAGGGTGGGCCCAAACCCCGAAAGGGGGTGGTAGCCCCTCCCTGGTTAAAAAGAATTTTAATGTTCAATGTAACCGATTTTTAAAAAATTTTTAGTTACATAAATTTTCCAATTATTTTAACAAAATGTAAGCATTTTTTAAATAAAAGATAATTTTCCCTTTTTCCCACTTTGGGAAATTTTTTAAAAACCCCAGGTTTTTGGTTCCCAACCCAGGGGTTGTGGTTTGGTCCCTTGGGAAGAGACAGCAAGTTGGGGGCCCGGGAAGGTGCTGGGCCCCCCAAAACCCCGAAAGGGCGGGATCCGAAACCCCTCCTCTGCTAACAAAATTTTTTACATTATATGCCACTTCAAGCACCCTTCTAACTGCTAACGTTATTTTACACAAAAATTTTTTGTTCATAAAAATTTCCCAAATTTATCAACAAAAATTAAAGGACCTGACATTATGTAAAATCAAAACCAATTTCATTTTTTTCCCGTTATTTCCTTTACTGGGTTTTTAAACATGATTTTTTTTCTTTTTAAAAGGTTTGTTGCCCCCCCTCCTTAGGGTTGTGGTTTCCCCCCATTGGGCAAAGACAGCAAAATTCGGGGAAAGGGGCTGGGCCCATTCCCGTGGGATGGGTTTAAACCCTCCTCTCTAAAAAGAATTTTTTCCTAGGGGTTTTTTACCGTTCAACTTATTTTCTTTTAATTATTTACACAAAACATTTTGAAACTTTAAATTTAAAAATTAACCCCAACAAAAATTTTAAAAAACCTAATTATGAAGGGATCCTCCAAGCCAAATTTTTTGATTATTTTTTACCAGGTTGGGGCAGCAATTCTCCCCCCGGGGTCGATTGGCCCCCAAAAACCTCCTTGGTTAATAGTTTCCCAAATTCCCCCTTCAAAGGGATTCCACCAAGTTTTTTGCCCCCAAAAAAGGGTTCACCCAAAAACCCCTTGATAATAAAAAAAAATTTCCCGAATTATTAATTTGCTTTTCCAGACCTTAAATGGGTTTTTAAGAATGATTTTTTTTTCTTTTTTTATGGGAAGTACACAAATTCCTTTAGAGTGATTTTAAAAATCCAATTTTAGAAAACGGCCCAAATGGGGAAGGGGGAAACCTGGCCCCTAAACCCCGAATTGGGTTTTTAAAAATTTTGGGTTTTTTCACAATTGGGGCCCCCCGGAATTTCTGGGCCCATTTTTCCCCAAAATTTAGTTCAAAAATTCCTTGTAACTAAAAAATTTACATTTAGCCACTTAATGCATTTTTTAATTTCCTTTTTTTTGTTTACTTTATTTTTTTTTTTAGTTCCACTTTATTTAAGAATTTTATCAACAAAAAGGGAGAAATTAACCTGGGAAACCCAAATTATGGTAAGCCCTCATTCAAACCAAATACCCCTTTCTTCCGGTTTTTTTTCCCTTTTTAAATTTTTTAAAGAAAAGATTTGTTTCCGCCTTTTTAAAAGGTGTTTCTGATTTTTTCCCTTTTTTGGTGATTTTTTTTCTTCCCTTTTTAAGGGGGCCCCCCCAGGGTGGCCCCCGGGGGGAAACGTGGGGGAAAGGGGCTGGGCCCCCCTAACCCAGGGTCGATGGATGAAAAAATCCTCTGCTAAAAGATTTTAATTTATGCCAACCCTTAACTTTATTCTTTAAATGATTATTTTTCCAAAAAAAATTTTTTTTACACAAAAATTTTGCAATTTTTACAAAAAAATAAAACCCCAACCCCTTTAGAAACATCTTCCCCGTGGCCCCAATTTCCTTTCCTTTTTAAGCCCGGGAATTTTTTTGGAGTTTCCCTCCTATTTTGGGGTGATGGAAAAAAGGGAGAAATGGCGCAACCCGGGCGTGCTGGGCCCCCCAAACCCCCGGTCCCGGGGAAAACCCTCCTCTGCTAGAAAATTTTCTTTATCCACTTCAACTGCATTCTAACTGCTAACGTTATTTTACACAAAAAATTTTTTGTTACACTTAAAAATTTTCGAAATTTATCAACAAAAAAAAGGGAAAAGACCTGACATTATTAAACATCAATTTCGAATGCATTTCCCAGTTATTTTCCCTTTTCTTTGGTTTTAAGCATGATTTTTTAATTTCTTTTTAAAGGTTGTTTCCCCACCCCCCTTGGTTAGTGGTTTACCCCCCCTTATAAAAGGGGAACAGCAGAGGGGGCGCAGGGAAGGGGTGTTTGGGGCCCAAAACCCCGGGTCGATGGATGAAACCATCCTCTGCTAAAAGGTTTTTTATGGTAAAAGACCTTTAACTGTTTATTTTTCAAAACATTTTTTACTTAAAATTTTCTTTAAATGTCAGCAAAATTTTAGCATTTTAAGCAAATAGTGATTTTTAAAACCTTTTTCCCACTTTGAAAATTTTTTTTCCCCAAGGTTTTGGCCACCTCCCTTGGTTAAAGGGGGGGTTGGGGTTCAAAAAGGGGGGAAAAACAGCAGAGTGGGCAAGGAAAAAGGGGTGCTGGGCCCCTAACCCAGGGTCGATGGGGGCCCCCAAAACCCTCCTCTGCTAAAAGATTTTTAATTTATTACCAACCCTTAACTGTTTTAACGTTTAAGTTATTTTTCCTTTTTAGTTACACTAAATTTTAAGAAAAAAAAAATGTTTAAATGAAAATTTAACCCACTTTAAGGCTTTCTTCCCCCGTTGGCCACTTTGGTTTGAAAACCGGGTTTTTAACCCCCTTTTTGTTAAAATGGGTTGGGCCCGGGTCTCCCCTAATTTTGGGTTTGGGGCCCATATTGGGGAAAGACACAATTTAGCCCCCAAGGGGTTTAACCCATTTTTTAAAACCCCAAAAAATTTTTGGGGAAAAATTTTAGAAATTGTCAAAAAAAATAAAATGACCCTAAAATTATTTTAAAACCAAAAAACATTTTTAGTTACCTTTATTTTTGGAAATGATTTTTTTAAAAAATTTTTTAAATTTTTCCCGACCCCCATGTTTTAAAGGGGTCCCCAAAAGGGGGAAGACACCCGATTTCCTTTACTGGGTTTGGGGGAACTTTTAACCCAAGGTATGGTTTTAAAAAAATCCTTGGGTTTAATTAAAGGCTCTCATTCCAAGAAGAATTTTACAAAAAAAGTTCCTTTTTTGGGAAAGGTCCTTTGGGAAAAAACCGAATTAGAAGGATCAAACAATCCTTTTTTTAAAAGATTTTTTAATTTTTTGGGATTTAAAACCTTTTAACTTTTTAAATTTCAGGGTTTTTCCCGACCCCCTTTTTTATTTTATTTTAAAATGCGGACACAATGGGGCCCGGGGAAAAAAATGTGGGGGAAAAAAACCCAGCCCCCCCTTTAAGAAACCCTCTTGCCCAAAAAAAAATTCCCCCCAGCCAAGGGTTTTTAAATTCGATTTTTTCCCAAATTTGGGGGAGTACCTTTGCAGAAAAATTTTTGGGCCCCCCCCCACCTTCTGGGGCCCCAACCCCAAAATGGCCAAGGAAACCCCTCCTCCTAACCAGGGGGGGTTTTTTTCCCCCTTTTTTTTAAATTTTCCACTTCCCCCCTTGGCATTCTAACCCCGCTAAAAAATTATTTTACCAAAATTTTTTTTAAGTTACAACCCAAATTTTTTAAAAAATTTGAATAAAAAAAAATAAAAAAAAAATGACCTGACATTATTAGCATCAATACAATCATTTCTTCCCGTTATTTCCTTTTTTTTGTTTGAAAACATGGTTTTTTTACTTCTTTTGATGGTATTGTTGGTCTCCATTTTTGTTAAGTGGGTTTTTATCCCCTTTGGGAGAACAGAGTGGCCGGAGGGGTGTTTGGGGCCAAACCCAGAGTTCCCATGGATAAAACCATTTACCCCTGCTAAAAAGGTTATTCCTTTCCCTTTCAACCTTAACTGGTTTTTTACAAAACTTTTTTCCTTTTAATTTTTTGGCAAATGACAACAAAAATTAAAGAAAAACCTAAAACCCCCCTTTTCAAAAACAAACTTTCCCAGTTTTTTTTTAATTTTGGTTTTAAGGGATGGCCCCTTTTAAACCTTTTTTGGGGTTTAAACCATCCTTGGGGTGTGTTACCCCCACAGCAAATTGGCGCCCCGAGGGCGTGCTGGGCCCATAACCCAGGGTTCCCATGGATCCAAAAACCCTCCCTCCTAAAAAATTTTAAAAAGGGGCTTTTACCGAACCCTTTAAAGGTTTTTGGGTTTCATTACTTATTTTCTTTTAATTTTGTCGTCACAATGTAGCATTTTGGAAAAAATTTTATAATGAAAACCTAACCCCCCCTTTCAGGAACAACAAGCCCCAGTGGCCCCCTTTGGGTAAAAAGGGACTGGCCTCCTAAACCAAAAGGGGTTTTGGGTTTGAGTCCCATCTGGGGGTTTATGTACAGCAAAAGTGGAGGGGCCCCCAGGCGTGCTGGGCCCAAACAGGGTCGATGGTGGGAAAACCCTCCCTGCTAAAAAAAGAAATTTTCCAACCAATTTTTTCCCCCCCTTAATTTCATTTTTTAACTCTAACGTTATTTAAAAAACAATTTTTGTTAACTAAATATTTGAATTGATCAACCAAAAATAAAATGACCTGACATTATTAAGCATCCAAACAGAATGCATTTTTTTTCCAGTTACCTTTAAATTTTGTTTTGAAGCATGATTTTTTAATTCCCCCTTTTAAAGGTTGTGTTGCCCGACCCCCTTTAGGTTAAGTGGGTTTTATCCCATTTTGGGGAAAGGCAACAAGTGGGGGCCCCGGGGCGTGCTGGGCCTTAAAACCCCGCAGTCGATGGTTTTCCCTCCTCTGGGGGGGGTAAAATTTGCTTGTACCAGACCTTAACTGGTTTATTACAGTTACATGACTTATTTTCTTTAATTATGTCGGGAAAAATTGCTTTTAAACAAGATTTAAAAATAAAAACCTAACCCACTTTTCCAAGGAACATTCCAAGCCCCAGTGGGATTGTGGGTTGAAATCCCATCTGGGGGGATTTTACCCAAGGGGGAGCCGGGGGCTGGGCCCTCCCTTGGGGTGGTCGAAACCATCCTCTGCTAAAAAGGGTGTTAAATAATTTCCCTTTCCAAAACCTTAAAATGGTTTTTACAAAACATTTTGTTACACCCTTTTTTTTAGCAGGGGACAATTTAAAATTTTAAATAAATTTGTAAGAAAACCTAACCCCACCTTACGGGAACATAAACCCCGTGGCCCCGTGGTTGGGCCCCCTCTGCCAAGTTGTGGGTTTGAGGGCCCATTTGGGGGAAGGCAGCAGAGTGGGCAGCGGGGGCGTGCTGGGCCCATAACCCCCGGGTCGATGGATCAAAAACCCTCCCTGTAAAGATTTTCACAATTTTTTCCCCCTTCAATTTCATTCTAACTGCCCAACGTTATTTTTTCACAAAAAATTTTTGTTAACTTAAAAATTTAACGAATTGATCAACAAAATTAAAAAGACCTGACATTATGTAAGCTAATACGAATGCATTTCTTCCAGTTATTTTTTTACTTTGGTTTTAAGCATGATTTCTTTTAAATTTTCTTTTTTTTGGGCTGTGTTGCCCCCCTTTAGGTTAATTAAAGTTCGACTCCATTCCCCGAAAAAATGGACAGGAAATTGGGCCCCCGGGGGAAACTTTCTGGGCCCCTTCCCCGAGGGGATGGGTCCGAAACCATCCTCTGCTAAAAAATTTAATTTTTGCTTGTAAAACCCTTTCCCGGTTTTTTACGGGTTTCATGACTTATTTTTTTTAATTATGTCGGGGGACACAATGTAGCATTTTTTAAAAAAGATTGATAATAAAAAAATAACCCACTTTCAAGGCCAACAAGCCCCAGTGGTTAAAGGTGGGCAGGCCTTCCGGGAGTGTGTTCGCCCAATTTGGGGGGTGAAAACGGGGGCTGGGCCCAAACCCAAAAATTAAAAATAAAACCAACCCTTTTTAAAAATTTGACCAATATAGGCCCCTTCCAACCTTTTTTCAAACCCCCTGGGGTATTTTTCACAAAACATTTAGGGGGTTCCCCCCCAAATATTTAACGAAAGGATCCCCAAAAATTGAAATGCTTTTCCGACCTTTGGTTTTTCCCCAATTAAAAACCAATTTTTTTTTAATTAGTTTTTTAAAAATGTGTTTTGGGAAATAAAATTTTTTAAAATTCCCCCTTTTTTGATGGCCCTTTTTGGGCCCGGTCTCCTTTAAGGTTGTGGGTTTGATTCCCCTTGGGGGAGACAGCAGAGTGGGCCCGCCAGGCGTGCTGGGCCCATAACGAAGGGGATGGATCCGAAACCCCCTGCTAACAAAATTTTTTTAAATTTTTTCCCCTTCAATTTCATTCTAACTGCTAACGTTATTTTTTCACAAAAAATTTTTGTTAACTTAAAAATTTGCCAAAAATTTAACAACAAAATTGAAATTTACCTGACATTATGTAAGGGATCAATACGAATGCATTTCTTCAGTTATTTCCTTTTTCTTTGGTTTTGGGAAACATGATTTCTTTAATTCTCTTTTAAAGGTCTTTGTTGCCCGACCTCCTTAGGTTAGTGTGTTCGACTCCCATTCAGAAATGGACGGAAATTGGGGGGCAGGGCTTTCTGGGCCCATTTAACCCCCAAAGGGGATGGGTCGAAACCATCCTCTTCCTTTTTAAAAAAAATTTTAATGGTTTCTTGTAAAACCCTTTCCCCGGTTTTTTTACCCGTTACGACTTATTTTCTTTAATTTTTGTCGGTACCTGGTAGCATTTTTTAAAAAAGATTGATAATAAAAAACCCAACCCACTTTCAAGGAACAACAAGCCCCCCGTGGTTTGGGTTTAGCCCCCTGGGGATTAAACCCGGGGGTTTTGGGGTTCGGGGGGTCCCATCCCCGGGGGGGATGGTAAACCCCCTTCTGTAACAAAATTTGAAACCCCAAGATTAATAATTAAAAACCCAACCCCATTTTCAAAAACATTTTGCCCCAAAAAATTTTCCCTAAAGGAAAAGAGGCAATTTTTGGGCCTCTAAACTTCAGTTGGATTGTTTTGGGTTATTTTTTTCTTTTTTGGGGTTTTGTTGCCCCGATCCCAGGGGTGTAATTTCCCCTAACAAAAGGGCGATGGCCAAAAACCTCTGGGCCCCAAAAAAGGGGAAAAGGTTGAAAACCCCCCTTAACGGTTTTTCATTTACCCCTTAAATTATTTTTCTTTAATTATTTTACACAAAAATTTTGCATTTAAATTTTTTGTTGATAAAAAAGAAAACCTAACCCCCCTTAAGACAAAACCCCAAGCCCCTTATTTTCCCTTTGGGTTAAGGGATGGTTTTTTTAACTCTTTAGGGTTGTGGAAAGGGTTGGGTTTTCCCCTTTTGGGGGAAAAGGACAGAGAGTGGGCGGGGACTTCTTTTGGGGCCCTCCCAGAGGTTTATGGGTCGAAACCATCCCTGCTAAAATTTTTGAAATTTTTACCTTTTTTTATTCAATTTGCATTTTTTTAATTTGCTACAAATTGGATTTTCCAAAAAATTTTTTTGAAATAAAAAATTTTAACCCCCCCTTTCCAACCCAAAAATAGGAAATGGACCCCCAAACCCAAATTTGTGCAATCCCCTCCGGGTGATTTCCCAAATTGTTCATTTAAAATTGGTTTGAAAACCAAATTTTTTTAAAAATTTCCCCCCCTAATGGTCCCGGCCCCCTTACCAGGTTGGGGGGTTCGATCCCATTGGGGAAAGGACAGCAAAAGTGGCGCAGAGGGGAAACGTGCTGGGCCCATAACCCAGAGGGCGATGGATCGAAACCATCCTCTTAAAAAAAATTGTAATGGTTTCTTGTACCCCGACCTTAACTGGTTTATTACAGTTCCATTATTTTTTTTAATTTTGTCAAGGGACACAATGAGCATTTTGAAAAAAGTTGATAATAACCTTTAACCCCCCCTTTTAAAGGGAAAATCAAGCCCCAGTGGTTTAAGGGCCGGTTCAACCGATCCCATCTGGGGTGGGGTATTTTCAGAATGGGCCCGGAGGCGTGCTGGGCCCACCAAACCCCGGGGGTCGATGGATCGAAAAACCCTCCCTTTCTAACTTTAAAATTTTCACAATATTCCCCCTTCAATTTCATTCAAAATGCTAACGTTTTTTTACAAAACATTTTTGGGAAATAAAATTTTTTAACAATTGATCAACCAAAAAAAAATGACCTGACAATTAAGCATCAAAACGAATGCATTTCTTCCAGTTAGTTCCTTTTCTGTGTTTGAAAGCATGGTTTTTTAATTCTTTTAAAGGTCTGTGTTTCCGACCCCCTTAGGGTTGGGGGTTTCGGCTCCCCCTTTAAAACAAGACAGCAGAGTGGGGGCCCCGGGGCGTGCTGGGCCCATAACCCAGAGGGCGATGGATCAAAACCATCCTCCCGCTAAAAATTTAAATTTTGCCAACCCTTAACCATTTAACGTTTAAGTTATTTTCAAAAATTTTTGGTTTCACTTAAATTTAAAAAAGAAATTTATTTAAAAAAAGTAAACCCACTTTAAGGAAACATCAAACCCCCTGGATTTTCCCCGGGTTTTTCCCTTTTTTTGGGGGGTTTTAAGCAGATTTCCCAACAGGGTCTGGGTTGGGGATCCTTTGGAAAGGTTAAATCCCTTCCCGGAAATTTTTCAATAGATTCAACTTGCGAAAACTTTCTGGGCCCCCTTTTCCAAAATTTTAGTTCAAAAATTTCCTTGTAAAAAAAATTGAAAAGGTACTTTGTAAAACCTTTTCCTGGTTTTTCAGTTAGCAACCCATTTTCTTTTTTTTAATTTTTTTGGTTTTGGTTACCCAAAGTTTGGATTTTCCGGGGAAACAAGATTGGATAGCCAAGGGGGCCCCCAACCCAAATTTTAGCAACAAAACCCCCTGGGCCAAATTTTTTATAGGCCCCTTCCTCCTAACTTAAAGGGGTTTTTTTCACGGGGGGTTTTTTTACACAATTTTAACAATTTGAAACAAAAAATTAAAAAATTAAAAATTTAACCCTTTCAAGAAACATTTTTTCCCCCGTTTTTTTTTAATTTTGGTTTAAGGGATGGTTTTTTTAAACTCAATGTTTGTGGGTTCCGAGGGGTTTCCCATTGGGGAGACAGCAGAGTGGGCCCGAGGGGTGCTGGGCCCCATAACCCAGGGGATGGATTAAAAACCCTCCTCTCTAAAAAAAATTTTAAAAAATTCTTGTCCCGACCTTAACTGGTTTTTCCCGTTCTACTTAATTTTCCCTTTTTTTATGTCCCGTACACAATGTAGCATTTTGAAAAAAATGTTGATAATGAAAACCTAACCCACCTTCCCGGAAAATCAAGCCCCAGTGGCCCTTTGGGTGAGGGACTGGCCTTTTCCCCAAACGGGGGTTTTGGGTTTGGGGGTCCCATCTGGGGTGATTTCAGCAAATTGGGCAGCGGGGCGTGCTGGGGGCCCCTAACCCGAGGGCGATGGAAACCGAAACCATCCCCTGCTAACTAGATTTTTCACAATATTTCCCCTTCAATTTCATTCTAACTGCTCGTTAGTTTACACAAAACATTTTGGAAACAAATATTTAACGGTTTATCAACCCCAAAAAAAGAAATGAAAACCCGACATTATTAAACATCAATCAATGCATTTCTTCCAGTTAGTTCCTTTTACTGTGTTTGAACATGAGTTTAAATTTCCTTTAAAGGTTTTTTTGCCCGCCCCTTATGGGGTTGGGGGGTTTGAACTCCCATTAGGGGAAAAGGGCAGCAGAGTTGGGGGGAGGCGTGCTGGGCCCCCCAACCCAGAAAATCGATGGATGAAACCATCCTCTGCTAAAAATTTTAATTTTTGCCCTTTCCCAAACCTTTAACTTGGGTTTTTTTAAAAAAGTTTTTTTAAATTAAAATTTTCTTTCCCCAAAAATTAAAAGTCAGTAAAAACAATACAAGGCCCTTTTTCCAAAATTATTTCCTTTTTTTTTAAGAATTTTTTAAATTTAATTTATTGTGGGTTTGACCCCTTAGGGTTTATGTTACCCCCAGAAATTACGCCTTTGGGGGAAGGGGGCTGGGGCCCCCAACCCAGAGGGCGATGGAAACAAACCAACCTCTGCTAAATGAATTTTGACCCAAATTTGGTTTAATCATTCATGACTTATTTTCCAAAATTTTAGTTTCACAAAAAAACAATTTTAAACCAAAAATAGAAAAACCCCAACTTTCCAAGAAACATTTCCCCAGTTGGCCCTTTTTGGATTTTAGGGATGGTTTAAACTTTTTTGTGGCCGGTTCCCCATCCCATTTGGGGGTTTTATGACCCCAATGGGGCCAAAACAGGGGGTGGGCCCCCGCGAGCGTGGTGGCCCCCCTTAAAGAGGTTGAAGCGGGGGAAAAACCCGGGGTAACAAGATTTTTACCTTAAGCTTTTTTTCCTTTTGGATTCCTAACTTCCAAGATTTTAAACAAAAATTTTTAATTAAAAAAAATTTAAAGAATCAACCCAAAAATGGAAATTTGGGGTTTGGCCCCCTTAATGTAAAACACAATCGGCCCTTTCTTCAAGGGTTATTTCCTTTTCTTTGGGGGGTTTTTAAGCCTTAATTTTTTAATTCTTTTTTTTAATTTTGTGTTTCCCAAATTCCTTTTTTAAGGTTTATTTGAAAAATCCCATTATAAAACAAAAGGGCCCAAACCCGGGTTTTGGGCGGCCCCCAAAAGGGGTGTGGGGCCCCAAACCCCCAGGGCCCGGTCGGGGTGGATTGAAACCATCCCTCTAAAGAATTTTTAAATATGCCCGTAACCGACCTTTAAATGGTTTTTTAAAAAAGTTTTTTTGGCCCTTTTTTTCAATTAGTCAAAAAAATCCCCTTTTAAATTAAAAGTTGATAAAAGAAAACCTTAAACCCACCCTTTGTTTTTAACATAAATTATTTCCCTTTTGGTAAATGGGCCCCTTAACTCCAAGGGGTTGTGGGGGGATCCCCTTGGGGGAAGACAGCCCGAATGGGCCCCCCCTTTTTGGAAAGGTGCCCGGGCCCCAGGGTGGGGTGGATCGAAACCATCCCTGCTAACTAGATTTTCACAATTTTTTCCCCCCAAAGCATTCCCAACTGCAAAAATTTTTAAAAAAAATTTTAGTTAAATAAATATTTAACAATTTATCAACCAAAAATGAAATATTTTCATTTATGGCTAATAAATCATTTCTTCCAGTTATTTCCCTTTTCTGTTTTTTAAAACATAATTTTTTTTCTTTTTGATGGTTGTGTTGCCCGATCTCCCCTTTTGTTGGGGGTTTTACTCCCATTGGGGGAAAAGGCAGCAAGGGGGGCGCCGGCGTGCTGGGCCCCCCCCGAGTCGATGGCCCAAACCATCCTCTGCTAACAAGATTTTTACTTTTATGCCCACTTTTTAACTGCCCAACGTTATTTTACCAAAAATTTTTTGTTCACTTAAATTTTTTGAAATTTATCAACAAAATTAGAAAGGGGGGTTTACATTAAAGTAAAACATCAATTTGAAAACATTTCTTCCAGTTATTTCCTTTACTTTGGTTTGGGAAACTTTAAATTTTTTTAATTCTCTTTAATGGTTGTGGTTTTTCCCACCCCCCTTTTAGGGTTGTTTTAAAAAAGAAACGGTGGGCCCAAAACCCGGGTGGGGGGATAAAAGGTCGAACAAACCCCTCTTCTAAAAAATTTTTTTAACCTTCTTTTTTTTTTATTACAGTTACATGACTTATTTTTTTTTAATTTTGTCCCGTACACAATGTAGCATTCGAAACTAAAATTAATAATAAAAAAACCCCCAAAATTTCAAAAACATCTTGCCCCCCGTGGCCCCAATGGATGAGGGACTGGCCTCCCCCCAGGGATTGTGGGGTTTTAATCCCATCTGGGGTGATGGCCCGCAGAGTGGGGGATGGGGGAAAGGGGCTGGGCCCTTAAAAAGGTCGATGGATCAAAAACCCTCCTCTGCTAAAAAATTTAAAATTTTACCCAACCCTTAACTGGTTTAAACCGTTTAAGACTTTTCAAAAATTTTTAGTTTCACTTAATTTTAAAAAAATTGATAAAAAAAACCTAAACCCATTTTCCAAAACCAAACAACCCAGTTTTTTTTTTCTTTAAAAAAACCAGGGATTGTTTTGGGGTTCCAGGAAATTTGGGGTTTTATCCCCTTCCCGGGAAGGGGGACGGGGAAAAGGGGGCTGGGCCCTTTAACCCCCCGAGGTTGTGGGTCGAAACCATCCTCTGCTAAAAAAATTTTTAAAAGTTTCATTACCGAAACCCTTTAAATGGTTTATTACAGTTACATGACTTATTTTTTTTAATTATTTTGGAAAAAAATTTTTGCAAAAATTTTGAAATAAAAAAAAATTTAAATTAAAACCCTAACCCAATTTTATAAAGTTTTAAAAACCCCTGGTTTAAACCAGGGTTTGGGCCCAGGGTTTGGGTTTCCCCATTCGGAAAAGACAGCAGAAATGGCGCAGGGAAGCGTGTGGGGCCCTTTTAACCCCGGGGGCATGGTTAAACCATCCTCTGCTAAAAGATTTTACGTCCAGCCCCTTAACTGGTTTAATGCTTAAGCTTTTTTTTCAAAAAAAATTTTTTTTCCCCAAAAATTTTCAATTTTTAAACAAAAATTGAAATAAAAGTAACCCCCTTTTAAAGGGAAAAAATTTTTTCCCAGTTGGCCTTTTTTTGGTTTAAAAACCATGGCCTTTTGAGGGTTGTGGGGTTTAAAACCCATTTGGGGTTGACCAATGGGGAGCAGCGGGGAGAGGTGCTGGGCCCATAACCCCCGAGGTCGATGGTCAAACCATCCTCTGCTAACTAGAATTTTACATTAAATGCCACTTCAACGCATTCTAACTGCAAAAATTATTTTTTCACAAAATTTTTAGTTAAAACTTAAAAATTTTGCGAATTGATCAACCAAAAAAAGAAATGACCTGAACCTTTCCTTTATAATTTTCAATACCCAAAAATTTCCCCTTTAATTATTTCGCTACTTTTTTAAAAAATATTTTTTTAACTTTTTTTAAAGGTAAAAAAAGTTGGCCCCCCATTCCCCTTATAAAAGGTTGGCCGGTTTTTGATCCCATTAGGGGAAGAACAGCAAGTGGGGGCAGCCCCGGGGTCTGGGCCCCTAACCCAGGTTCGATGGGGTTAGAAAATCCTCTTCCCCCCAAAAAATTTTAACATTAATTGCCAACCCTTAACTGGTTTTAAACTTCTAAATTATTTCAAAATTTTTTAGTTTCCCAAAAATTTCAAATTTTAAACCCAAAAAATTGAAAGCCTGCCCCCCTTTAGAAAAACACCCAATGGGCCCCGGAATTTTTTTCCTTTCTCCTTTGAGGAAAGTGGGGTTTTTAAAAATTTTCTTTTAAACGGAGTGGGCCCCCCCCAGGGAAATGTGGCCCCCTTCCCAAATTTAGGTGAAACCACCTCGCTAAAGGATTTTTCCCATAAAGGCATTCAACCTTCCCCTGCTAAAAAAAATTTTAAAAAAAAATTTTTGATTAACCTTTAAAAAATTTTTTTTAAGTTAAAAAAATGAAATTAAACCCAATTTTAATTAAAACGAATGATTTTTTCCCAAATTTGCCTTTAAAATTTGTTTAAAAATTTTTTAAATTCTTTTTTTTAAGTTTGCCCATCCCTTAAAGGATGAGGACTCCCCTTTTAAACCCCCGGGTTTTAAGGCAAGGCCCATTCTGGGATTAAAACCCCGAGGGTTGTGGGTCAAACCCCCTCCCGAATGATTTTCAAAAATCCCTTCAAACTTAAAACCACATTATTTTCACAAAAAAATTTTAACCTTTTAAATTTTTTTAACAAAAAATTTTTAACCAAAAAAATAAAAAAAAAATGACCTGACATTATGTAAGCATCAAAAACCTTTTTTCAGTTATTTCCTTTACTGTGTTTTAAGAAAGATTTACTTCTTTTTGATGGTATGTGTTGTGATCTCCTTATGTTAGTGAGTTTGACTCCCCTTAAACAAAAAGGCAAGGAAATGGGGGCCAGCCAGGCGTGCTGGGCCCAAACCCGAGGTCGATGGATGGGAAAACCCTCCTCTGCTAAAAAAAGTTAATTTATGCCAACCCTTAACTGGCAATTTCTAACTTTGCTAACGTTTTTTACAAAAAACATTTTTAGTTTCATAAAAATTTAACAATTTATTAACCCAAAAAAAAAAATGACCTTTACATTATGTAAGCATCAATACAATCATTTCTTCCCGTTATTTTCCTTTTTTTTGGTTTTAAGCATATTTTTTAATTCTTTTTAAAGGTATTGTTTCCCGACCCCCTTTAGGGTTAAATGTGTTCCTCCCCTTTTAGGAAACCGACAGCAAGGTGGCGCCCGAAAGGGGTGCTGGGCCCCTTTTAGCGGTCATGGATTGAAACCTCCTCTGCTAAAAAAATTTTAATGGTATTCCCCGACCTTAACTTTTTTTACAGTTACATTACTTATTTTCTTTTTAAATTTTGTCAGTACACAATGTAAACATTTTGAAAAAAGATTAAAAATAAAACCTAACCCCCTTTTTAAAACATCGCCCCCTGGGGGCCCAATGGATAAGGGACTGGCCTCCCAAACCAGGGGTTGTGGGGGTTTAAAAATCTGGGGTGATGTACAGCAGAGTGGGCAGGGGGGGTGGGCCCCTAACCCGAAGTCCCATGAAAAACCATCCTCTGCTAACTAGAATTTTAAAATTATATGCCACTTCCCCCATTTTAACTGCTAAATTTATTTTTTAAAAAAAATTTTAGTTTTCATTTAAAATTTAACGAAATTTATCAACAAAAAAGAAATGACCTGGCATTTTTTCAAAACCTAAATTTTTTCCCCTTATTTCCACTTGTTTGAAAATGATTTAACTTAATTTTTTTAAAATTTTTTTGTTACCCCCTTTTTTAATGGTTGATCCCCTTAAAAAAGAAATGGCGCGGGTTCGGGGCCCCCAGGGCCAAAGGATAAACCACTCCCGTGAATTAGGGAATTTTTGGAGGTTCAGGCCCCAACTGGGGGGGGTTTAATTTAAAAGCAATTTCCCGCCCCCCGTTTTTGGGCCCCTTTAAACCCAAATATTTAAAATTATCCCTTTAAAAAAAAATTTTTTCATTATGTAAGACCTTTAAATTTTTTTTTTCCCGTTACATGCTTTTTTTTTTAAAATGTTGTTACCCTTTTTAGGAAATTTTCCCCCCCCAATTTATTGGAAAACCCCCATTTTAAGAAAAAACAGCCCAAAAAGGCCTTTAAGGGTTGGCCCGGGGCCCCTTTTTAAGGGGCCCGGAATTTGAAACCCTCCCTCTGGGGTAAAAAGAAGAAGGGTCTTTCCGACCTTTAACCCAAATTTATTAAAAATTCATGAAATTAAATTTTTTTAATTATTAAAGGCCCCTTTTAAAAAAGATTTAATCCCAACCCATTTCAAAAATATTTAATTTTTAATCCCCCTTTAACCGGGGGTTTTTTTAGAAAAAACCCCAATTATGTAAGCAAATGGAAGCACCCGTTGGGCCCCTTTTTTTGGGAAGGCATGGGTTTTTTTCTTCCTTTTTATAAAAGTTTGCCCCATTCCCATTTAATGGAATTTAATGCTCCCCCATTTTCAAAAACAAGTTGGGGGGCCCCGGGGTTTCTGGGGCCCAAAAAATTAGGGAAAAGGGCCGAAAAATTTTCCTTTTCCTTTCCCAATTTTCAAAAATTAAATGCCACTTCAAGCAACCCAACTGCAAAAATTATTTTCACAAAAAAATTTTATTCCCCAAAAATTTAAAATTTATCAACCCAAAAAAAAAGAAATGGAAAAAACCCGACCCCCAAAGGTAAACCCTCCCAAACCAAATTTTTGGGGTTATTTTCCCTTTTTGGGGGTTTAAAAAGGGGATGGGGTTTTTTAATTTTAACCCCAAGGTGATGGATTTTTAAACTATATTTAAAAAAAAGTTTTGGGAAAGAGGGTTTGGAAAGTTAATGACTTTTGGGCCCTAACCCCAAATGGTCCAAAAATTTTGCCCAAATTTATTAAAATGCCACTTAAAAAAGCCCAATGGCCCAAGGGTTAAATTTTCCAAAAATTTTGGTTCATAAAATTTTATGAAAAAATAAGGGTTTCCCCCAAAAATTGGGGGAAAAAAACCACACCAATTTTTTTAAGCCCCTTTAATACCAATGCCATTTTTCCTTTTTTTTAATTATTTCAAATTTAAAAAAATTTGGTTTAAAGCCAAAAGAAGGATTTCTTTAATTCCCTTTTTTTTTTGAACATGTTTTTACCTTTTTAGGTTTAATTTGTTCCCTCCCATTAGTGGGGCCCCTTGGGGGGACAGCAGGTGGCATAAAAAGGGTCTGGGGCCCCTAACGGGGTCGATGGAAAGAAACCTCCTCTCTAAAAAGAAATTTTAATTTGCCATTCCCAACCAACGATTCTTAAATGCAAAAATTATTTTCTTTTTTTATTTTAGTTAAAACAAATTTAAGAAATTTCCCAAAAAAAAAAATTAATAATAAAAAGCCTTAACCCCCTTTCGGAAACATTTTATGGGCCCCAAAGGGTGGATTTTTGGGCCTCTCCGGGTTGTGGGTTTGGGGTCCCCTTTTGGGGGAGGCAGCAAATGGGGGAGCGGAAAAAGCTGGGCCCATAACCCAGAAGGGCGATGGGGTCAAAAACCCTCCTCTCTAACAAATTTACATTATATGCCCCTTCAACTGCCAACTGCCCAAATTATTTACAAAAATTTTTGATTACATTTAAATTTAGGCGAAATTTATTTTTTAACCAAAAAGGCCAAAGGAAATTTTTCCTCCCCTTATGAAAGCAACAAAACCAAAAGCTTTCCCCCCCAGGGGGATTTCCTTTTTTTGTTTTAAAGTTTTTTATTTACTTTTTTTTTTTGAAAGGTTTTTTTTTTGTCCGAACCTGGCCCCCTTTAAAAAAGTTTAATCCCATTTTAAAAAGAGGGCCAAGGAGAATGGCCCCCAAAAAAGGGTTTTGGGGGCCCATCCGGGGGGTGATGGACAAAACCACCTTCTGGGGCCCAAAAAACCCCGAATATTTATCAAACCAACCCTTAACTTTTAACAATTTTTCCCCCCTTAATTTTCTAACCCCTAAGTTATTTTTTAAAAAATTTTTTGTTTCATAAAAATTTGAATTGATCAACCCAAAAACAGAAATGACCTTTACATTTGTAAAAAACATCAATACGTGCCCTTTCTTCCAGTTATTTCCTTTTTTGTATTTTTAAGAAAGATTTTTACTTCTTTTTGATTTGGAAGGTTGGCCCCATCTCCTTCCCATGTTGGGGGTTTGGCTCCCATTCAGGAGAAGGCAGCAGAGTGGGCCAGGGAAGCGTGCTGGGCCCATAACCCGAAGGTCGATGGTTGAGCCATCCTCTGCTGCTTCTGATTTTCACATTATATGCCGTAACTGCATTTTAACTGCTAGATTATTTACACAAAACATTTTAGTCATAATATTTATGATTGATCAACCAAAATAGAAATGACCTGACATTTGCTTTTCGCTACTAATTTCCACGATATAATACCCACGGTATATGCCGCTTCAATTGCATTCCTAACTGCTAATGTTATTTTACACTTATTTTAGTTACACTAAATATTTAGCAATTGATCAACAAAAAATAGAAATGACACGTATGCTTAACATCAATACGAATGCATTTCTTCCAGTTGGATTTTCCTTTACTGTGTTTGAAGCATGATTTATTTACTTCTTTTGATGGTATGTGTTGCCCACGATCTCATTATGTTAGTGAGTTTGAGGGTTGAGTCCCATCTGGGGTGATGTACAGCAAGTGGCTCAGCAGGCGTGCTGGGCCCATAACCCCAGAGGTTGATAGGTAGAAAACCATCCTCTGCTAAAGAATTACCAATGTTGCTTGTACCAGACCTAAACTGTTTAATTACAGTTACATGACTTATTTTTCCTTAATTATGTCAGTACACCATGTAGCATTTTGAAACATGGGTTGATAATGAAAACTAACACCTTCATGGAACAACAAGCCTGATGGCCTAATGGATGAGGCACTGGCCTCCTAGAACAGGGAGGTTGTGGGTTCGAGTCCCCATCTGCAATTGTGATGTACAGCAAGTGGGCGCCCAGCCCAGCTGGGCCCGCCAACCCCACAGGTCGATGGATCGAGAAACCATCCTCCTGCTAACTAGATTTTCACATTATGCCACTTCAACTGCATTCTAACTGCTAACGTTATTTTTAACATTTTAGTTACACTAAATATTTAACGAATTGATCAGCAAAAATTAAAATGACCTGACTTTATGTAAAAGCATCAATACGGATGCATTTTCTTGATTGGTTTCCACTTCTGTGTTGGAAGCATGATTTATTTACTTCTTTTGATGGTATGTGTTGCCCGATCTCATTATGTTAGCGAAGTGAGTTTTGAGGAGTTCGAGTCCCATCTGGGGTGATGTACAACCCAGAGTGGGCGCATGGCGGAAGCTTTGCTGGGCCCCTGTGAGGTCGATGGATTGAAACCATCCTCTACTAACTAGATTTTCACATTATATGCCACTTCAACTGCATTCTAACTGCTAACATTATTTTACACAAAATATTTTAGTTACACTAAATATTTGTAAATTGATCAACAAAAATAAAATGACCTGACATTATGTAAACATCAATACGAATCACATTTTCTTCCAGTTAGTTCCTTCCACTTTGTTTTGACTTATGATTGTTACTTCTTTTATGGTATGTGTTGCCCGATCTCCTTATGTTAGTGAGTTTGACTCCCATATAGAGACAGGAACATGCTAGCGTGGTGCAGCGGAAGCTTGCTGAGCCCATAACCCAGAGGTCGATGGATCGAAACCATCCTCTGCAAAAGAATTTTAATGAATTAACAGCCAGGCCTTCACTGGTTTATTACAGTTACATGACTTGGCTGCTTTAATTTTTTGTTCAGAACACAATGTGGCATTTTGAAACAAGATTGATAATAAAAAACCTAACCAACTCAAGGAACATCAAGCCCTAAGTGGCCAAAATCCTAGCCCTCTTAAGCCAGTTATTTGCAGGTTCGAGGTCCCATCTGAAATTGACATGCAGCAAGTGGGCGCAGTGGAAGTGTGCTGGGCCCATAACCCAGAAGGTGATGGATGAAACCATCCTCTGCTAACTAGATATTCAAATTATATACCACTTCCAGCACAAATTTAACTGCCTAACGTTATTTTACACAAAATATTTTAGTTACTAAATATTTAACGAATTGATCAAAATTTAAATGACCTGACATTATATGAAACATCAATCACAGATGCATTTCTTCCAGTTATTTCGCTACTGTGTTTGAAGCATGATTTCTTTAATTCTCTTTAATGAGGGTCTGTGGTACTTGACCTCTTTAGGTTAGTGTTCCGCCCATTCAAGGCAAGAGACAACCCAGAATTGAATTTTGGCCAGGCGTGCTGGGCCCATAACCCAGAAGGTGATGGATCGAAACCATCACCTCTGCTAACAAGATTTACTACATTATACTTTTAATTCAACTGCATTCTAACTGCTAACGTTTTTTTACACAAAAAATTTTAGTTACATAATATTTAGCAGATTAGTCAGCAAAAGGTGAAATGACCTGACATTATGTAGCATCACGAATGCATTTCTTCAGTTATTTCCATTACTTTGGATTTGAAGCATGATTTCTTTTAATTCTCTTTAATGAATTACATTTGACCTCCTTAGGTTAGTGTGTTCCACTCCCATTCAGTGAAAGCGACAGCATAGTGGGCGCCAGAAGAGAAGCGTGCTGGGCCACCAGCAGAGGTTGATGGTAAAACCATCCTCTGCTAAAAGGTATGGCCGTTGCTTGTGCCAGACCTTAACACTGGTTTATTACAGTTACATTACTTATTTTCTTTAATTATGTCGGTACACAGTGTAGCATTTCAAACTAAAGATTAATAATAAAAAGCCTAACCCACTTTCAAGAAACATCTTTTAGTGGCCCTAATGGATGAGGCACACTGGCCTCTAAACCAGGGATTGTTGGTTCGAGAGTCCCATCTGGGGTGATGTGTACAGCAGAGTGGTGCAGCAGTGTGCTGGGCTATAACCCAGAAGTCAATGGTTTAAACCATCCTCTGCTAACTAGATTTTGCATTATAGCACCACTTCAACTGCATTCCTAACTGCTAACGTTATTTTACACAAAAATATTTTAGTTACACTAAATATTTAACGAATTGATCAATAAAAATAGAAATGACCTGACATTATGTAAGCATCAATACGAATGCATTTCTTCCAATTATTTCCTTTACTGTGTTTGAAGCATGATTTATTTACTTCTTTTTGATGGTATGTGTTGCGATCTCTGTATTGGTGAGTTTGGCTCATAGGGCAAGAGACAGCAGAGTGGCGCCCAGCGGGCGTGCTGGGCCCTGCTTAGAGATGGAAGTGGATCGAAACCTTCTTATGCTAAAAAAGAATTGTAATGTTGTAGCGCAGACCTTAACTGGTTTATTACAGTTACATGACTTATTTTCTTTAATTATGTCAGTACACAATGTAGCATTTTGGAAACAAAAGGTTGATAATGAAACCTAACCCACCTTCATGGAACATCAAGCCCCATTGGCCTAATGGATAAGGCACTTTACAGCACTCCTAAGCCAGGGATTGTGAGTTTCGAGTCCCATCTGGTGTGATGTACGCGGCAGAGTGGGCGCCCAGCCGGAAGAGTGCTGGAACCCAGAGAGGTCGATGGATCGAAACCATCCTCTGCTAACTAGATTTCACATTATATGCCACTTCAACTGCATTCTAACTGCTAACATTGTTTTTACACAACATATTTTAGATTTACACTAAATATTTAACGAATTGATCAACAAAAATTAAAAATGACCTGACTTTATATAAGCATGTGCAATGCATTTCTTTGATTATTTCTTTACTGTTTTTGAGCATAGTTATTGCTTCTTTTTGATGGTATGTGTTGTGATCTCTTATGTTAGTGAGTTTGACTCCCATTCAGAACAGAAGCAGCAAGTGGGCGCCATGAGCGTGCTGGGCCCATAACCCAGAGGTTGATGTCAAAACCATCCTCTGCTAAAAGAGTTGAAATGGTGCTTGTATCAGACCTTAACTGATTTTGTACAGTTACATAGGCTATACCTTTAATTATGTCAGTACACAATGTAGCATTCCAAAATAATATTAATAATAAAAACCTAACCCACTTTCAAGAAACCTCTTGCCCCGTGGCCCCTAATGGATGAGCACTGGCCTCCTAAACTCAGGAATTGTGGTTCGGAGTCCCATCTGGGGTGATGTACAGCAGAGTGGGCGCAGAGAGCGTCTTTGGGCCCCATAACCCAGAGGTCGATGGATCAGAAACCATCCTCTGCTAAAAAAATTGTAATGTTGCATGTACCAGACCTTAACTGGTTTATTACAGTTACATGACTTATTTTTCTGCCTGCTAACGTTATTTTATAGAAAACATTTAGTTACACTAAATATTTAGCAATTGATCAGCAAAACAGAAATGACCTGACATTATGTAAGCATCAATACGATCCATTTCTTCCAGTTGTTTCCTTAACTGTGTTTGAAGCATGATTTATTTACTTCTTTTTGATGGTATGTGTTGCCCGATCTCCTTATGTTGAGTGTGTTCGACTCTCATTCAGAAAGTCACGACAGCAGAGTGGGCGCGCCAGAGGAAGCGTGCTGGGCCTTTAATCCAGCGGTCCATGGATTGAAACCATCCTCTATAAGGAATTGAATGGTACTTATGCCAGACATAACAGTTTATTACAGTTACACTGACATTATTTTCTTTAATTATGTCAGTACACAATGTAGCATTTTGAAACAAAGATTGATAATAAAAACCTAACCCACTTTCAAGGAACATCAATCCCCTAGTGGCCTAATGGATAAAGGCACTGGCCTCCTAAGCCAGGGATTGTGGGTTTGAAGTCCCCATCTGGGTGATGTACAGCAGAGTGGAGCAAGCGGGCGTGCTGGGCCCATAACCCCAGAAGTGCGATGGATCGAAACCATCACTCTGCTAACTAGAATTTGACATTATATGCCACTTCAACTGCATTCTAACTGCTAGCGTTATTTTACACAAAACATTTAGTTACACTTAATATTTAACGAATTGATCAACTAAAAGTAGAAATGACCTGACATTATGTAAAGCATCATCTGAATGCATAATAACAGTTAATACCTTTACTGTGTTTGAAGAATGATTTATTTACTTCTTTTTGATGGTATGTGTTGCCGATCTCCTTATGTTAGTGAGTTTGACTCCCCCATTCAGAGCAGAGGCAGCAGAGTGGGCGCCCAGGCGTGCTGGGCCCCATAACCCAGAGGTCGATGGATCGAAACCATCCTCTGCTAACTAGATTTTCTGTATTTGCCCACTTCAATTGCATTCTAACTGCTAACGCTATTTTACACAAACATTTTAGTTACACTAAATATTTAGCAAGATTGATCAACAAAAATGAAATGACCTGACGTATATAGCATCAATACAGATGCATTTCTTCCAGTTGATTTCCTTTACTGTGTTGAAGCAGTTGTTTAATTCTCTTTAATGGTCTGTGTTGCCCGGCCTCCTTAGGTTAGTGAGTTCGACTCTCATTCAGAGAATCACGACAGCAGTGTAGGCATGAAGGTGCATTGCAGTCCTGCAGCAGCGGTCCATGGATGAAACCATCCTCTGCTAAAAATTGTAATGGTACTTATGCCTGACCTTGAGCCTAATTTATTACAGTTACATGACTTATTTTCTTTAATTATGTCAGTACACAATACTGCTTTGAAACAAAGATTGATAATAAAAACCTAACCCACTTTCAAAGACATCAAGCCCCAATGATGGCCTCCTAAGCCAGGGATTGTGGGTTCAGTCCCCATCTGGGGTGTTGATTTACAGCAGAGTGGCGCAGAGGCGTGCTGGGCCCATAACTTGAGGTCGATGGTCAGAAACCATCTCTGCTAACTAAATTTGACATTATATGCCACTTCAACTGCACATTCAGAGCTGCTAGCAACACTATTTTTACACAAAAACATTTTTAGTTACACTAAATATTGCCAATTGATCAACAAAAAATAGAAAGCGAAGCCTGGCATTATGTAAGCATCAATACGAATGCATTTCTTCAGTTATTTCCTTTTACTGTGTTTGAAGCACTTGATTTCTTTAATTCTCTTTAATGGTCTGTGTTGCCGACCTCCTTGGGTTAGTGTGTTCGCTCCCATTCAGAGAATCTGCGGCAGCAAGTAGGCGCAGAGGCGTGCTGGGCCCATAACCCAGCGGTCCATGGATAGAAACCATCCTCTGCTAAAGAATTTTTAATAGTGCTTGTACCAGACCTTAACTGGTTTATTACAGTTACATGACTTATTTTACCTATTTAATTATGTCAGTACACAATGTAGCATTTTGAAATAAAGGTTGATGTGAAAACCTACCAGCCTTCATGGAACAACAAGCCCCAGTGGCCCTAATGGATGAGGCACTGGCCTCCTAAGCCAAGGAGTTTTGCGTTCGAGGTCCCATCTGGGGTGATGTACAACAAGTGGTATGGCCAGGCGATGCTGGGCCCATAACTTGAAGGTCGATGGATCAAAACCATCCTCTGCTAACTAGATTTTTCTAATATATATAACTTCAACTGCATTCAAGCTGCTAAAGCTATTTTTACAAAACATTTTAGTTACACCTAAATATTTAACAGATTGATCAACAAAAATGAAATGACCTGACATTATGTAAGCATCAATACGAATGCATTTCTTCCAGTTATTTCATTTACTGTGTATTTGAAGCATGATTTATTTAATTCTCTTTTAATGGTCTGTGTTGTGACCTCCTTAGGTTAGTGAGTTCGACTCTCATTCAGGAAATGCGACAGCAGTGTGGTGCAGAAGAGCCGTGCTGGAGCCTATAACCCAGCAGTCCATGGATCGAAACCATCCTCTGCTAAAAAAGAATTGTAATAGTACTTGTACTGACCTTGAACATTTTATTACAGTTACATGACTTATTTTTCTTTAATTATGTCAGTACACAATGTAGCATTTTGAAACAAGATTGATAATAAAACTAACCCACTTTCAAGGAACATCAAGCCCCAGTGGCCTCCTAAACCAGGGATTGTGGGTTTGGAGTCCCCATCTTCAAATTGTTGATTTACAGCAGAGTGACATGAGGAAGCGTGCTGGGCCCATAACTGAGGTCGTGTATCAGAAACCATCCTCTGCTAACTAGAGATGACATTATATGCCACTTCAGCTGCATTCAAACTGCTAACACTATTTTACACAAAACATTTTAGTTACAATAAATATTTAGCAGATTGATCAACAAAAAAATAGAAATGACCTGACATTATGTAAGCATCAATACAGATACATTTCTTCCAATTATTTCCTTTACTGTGTTTGGCTTATGATTTCTTTAAGAATTCTCTTTAATGGTCTGTGTTGCCCGACCTCCTTAGGTTAGTGTTCGACTCCCATTCAGAGAATCACGGCAGCAAGTGGCGGGCGTGCTGGGCCCTCAACCCAGCGGTCCATGGATAGAAACCATCCTCTGCTAAAAGAATTTTAACTAATTGCTTGTACCCAGACCTTAACTGGTTTTATTACAGTTACATGACTTATTTTCTTTAATTATGTCTGTGCACAGACAGCATTTTGAAATAAAGGTTGATAATAGAAAACCTCTCCCCGAGCCTTCATGGAACAACAAGCCCCAGTGGCCTAATGGATGAGGTACTGGCCTCTAACCAGGGATTTTGGATTCGAGTCCCAACTGGGGCGATGTACAGCAAGTGGCGCAGCGGAGGCGTGCTGGGCCCACATAACCCAGGAGTCGATGGATGAAACCATCCTCTGCTAACTAGATTTTCACCAATATATGCCATTTCAACTGCATTCAAACTGCTAAAGCTATTTTACACAAAACATTTTAGTTACACTAAATATTTAACGAATTGATCAACAAAAAATAGAAATGACCTGACATTATGTAAGCATCAATACGAATGCATTTTCTTCAGTTAGTTCATTTTACTGTGTTTTGAAGCATAGTTGTTAATTCTCTTTTAATAAGTCCTACACTTACGACTTCCTCCTTAGGTGCAAGTAAGTTCGACTCTGTTCAGAATCACGACAGCAGTGTGGTGCAGAGGAACGTGCTGAATTTTCTCTTGGCGGTCCATGGATCGAAACCATCCTCTGCTAAAAAAAATTTATATTAATTACTTGTACCAGACCTTAATTGTTTATTACAGTTACATGACTTATTTTCTTTAATTATGTCCGGTACACAATGTAGCATTTTGAAACAAAGATTGATAATAAAAACTAACCCACTTTCCAAGGAACATCAAGCCCCAGTGGCCTCCTAAGCCAGGGATTGTGGGTTGATCCCCATCTAAATTGATTTACAGCAGAGTGGCGCCCAGAGGGAGGCGTGCTGGGCCCACATAACCCAGAGGTCGATGGATTCAAAACTTCATCCTCTGCTAACTAGAATATGACATTATATGCCACTTCAACTGCATTCAAATTGCTAGCATTCAAGCTTTTTACACACAAAACATTTTAGTTACACTAAATATTTAGCAATTGATCAACAAAAAATAAAGAAATGACCTTACATTATGTAAGCATCAGCCTACAAATGCATTTCTTCCAGTTATTTCCTTTACTGTGTTTAAAAGCATGATTTATTTACTTCTTTTTGATGGTATGTGTTGCCCGATCTCCTTATGTTAGTGAGTTTGACTCCCATATAGGGCAAGAGACAGCTGAGTGGGGCGCCAGTAGGCGTGCTGGGCCCATGACCCAGAGGTAGATGGATTGAAACCATCCTCTGCTAACTAGATTTTCATTATATGCCACCAACTGCATTCTAACTGCTAATGTTGTATTTTTACAAACATTTTAGTCACATAATATTTAACGAATTGATCAACCAAAAATGAAATGACCTGACATTTCATTTTTCCTTCTAGTACTACATTATGCCACATTATATGCCATAATTGCATTCCTAACTGCTAATGTTATTTTACACAAAAACATTTTTAGTTACACTAAATATTTAACGAATTGATCAACCCAAAAATAAAGTATTACAGCATTATGTAGCATCAATACAAATGCATTTGTTCCAGTTAGTTCCTTTACTGTGTTTGAGAATGGTTATTTACTTCTTTTGATGGTATGTGTTACTTGATCTCCTTATGTTAGTGAGTTGACTCCCATTCAGAACAGAGGCAGCAGAGTGGGCATAGCCAGGCGTGTGGGCCCTATAACCCAGAGATGGATGGATCGAAACCATCCTCTGCTAAAAAGAATTGCTAATGTGTTGCATGTCACCAGCCTTAACTGGTTTTATTACGGATTACATGACTTATTTTCTACCTGCTAACGTTATTTTTATAAAAGAAACATTTTGGATACACTAAATATTTAACGAATTGATCAACCAAAAACAGGCAGCTGACGTACTACTTAAGCATCAATCTGAATGCATTCTTCCAGTTATTTCCTTAACTGTGTTTGAAGCATGATTTATTTACTTCTTTTGATGGTATGTGTTGCCTGATCTCTTATGTTAGTGTGTTAGAGCTCTCATTCAGAGAATCGACAGCAGAGTGGGCGCCAGAGGCGTGCTGGGCCTTTAATCCAGCGGTCCATAGTTAGAAACCATCCTCTGCTAAAATAATTGTAATGGTGCTTATCAGACCTTACCTGGTTTATTACAGTTACATGACTTATTTTCTTGAATTATGTCAGTACACAATGTAGCATTCCGAAACTAAGATTGATAATAAAAGCCTAACCCCTTTCATGCAACCAAGCCCCAGTGGCCTAATGGATAAGACACTTTGGCCTCCTAAGCTGAGGATTGTGGGTTTGAGTCTATCTGATTGATGTACAGCAAGTGGCGCCCGTGAGGCGTTGCTGGGCCCATAACCCAGGGTCGATGGATCGAAACCATCCTCTGCTAACTAGATTTCACATTAAATGCCACTTCAACAGCATTCTAACTGCAAACATTATTTTTACACAAAATATTTTAGGTGCACTAAATATTTAACGAATTGATCAACCAAAAATAAAATGACCTGACATTATAGCTATCAATACAAATACACATTTCTTCCAGTTATTTCCTTTACTGTGTTTGAAAGCATGATTTATTAACTTCTTTTTGATGGTCAGTGTGTTGCCCGATCTCCTTATGTTAGTGAGTTTGACTCCCATTCAGGGCAAGGAAGAACGGCAGCAGAGTGGTACCGCAAGCGGAGGCGTGCTGGGCCCTGCCCAGGAGGTCGATGGATTGAAACCATCCTCTGCTAACAGTTTTCACATTATATGCCACTTCAACTTTGCATTCTAACTGCTAATATTTATTTTTACACAAAACATTTTAGTCACACTTAATATTTAACGAATTGATCAACCAAAATAAAAGAAATGACCTGACATTTCATTTTCGCTACTAATTTTTCACATTATATATACATTATATGCCCTTCAATTGCATTCTAACTGCTAATGTTATTTTACACAAAACATTTTAGTTACACTAAATATTTAACAATTGATCAACAAAATAGAAATGACCTGACATTATGTACAGCATCAATACGAATGCATTTCTTCAGTTATTTCACTTTACTTGTGTTTGGAAGCATGGTTATTTACTTCTCTTTGATGGTCTGTGTTGCCCACGATCTCATTATGTTAGTGAGTTTGACTCCCCATATAGGGCAGAGACGGCAGGAAGTGGCGCCCCCAGAGGAAGTATTCGTGCTGAGGCCCATAACCCAGAGGTCGATGATATACAGAAACCATCCCTCCTGCTAAAAATGAATTGGTAATGGTGCTTATACCCAGACCTTAAGTGGTTTATTACAGTTACCATGACTTATATTCTTTAATTATGTCGAGTACACAATGTAGCATTTTTGAAACAAAGGTTGATAATGAAAACCTAACTTCCACCTTCAAGGAACATCAAGCCCCAGTGGCCTAATGGATAAGGCACTGGCCTCCTAAGCTCCAGGATTGTGGGTTCGAGAGTCCCATCTGGAACAGTGCCTGTAGAGCAGGGAGTGGGCGCATGGCCAGGCGTGCTGGGCCCATAACCCAGAGGTCGATGGATCAGAAACTCATCCTCTGCTAACTAGGAATTTGAGCATTATAATTGCCACTTCAACCATTCAAACTGCTAACACTATTTTACAAAATATTTTAGTTACACTAAATATTTAACTTGAATTGATCAACAAAAAATAAAGAAATGACCCCTGACATTTTCCTTTTCCTTCTACTAATTTTTCACATTATATGCCATTGGCTATGCCACTTCAACTGCACGTTACAACTTGCTAATGTTATTTTTACACAAAACATTTTAGTTACCTAAATATTTAACAGAATTGATCAGCAAAAATAAGAAATGACCTGACATTATGTAAGCATCAATACCAGAATGCATTTCTTCCAGATTAGTTCGCTTTACTGTGTTTGAAAAAGAATAGATTTATTTACTTCTTTTTGATGGTGGCATGTGTTTGCCCGATCTCCTTATGTTAGTGAGTTTTGACTCCCCTGCATTTTAAAAGAGCAAGAGGCAGCAGAGTGGGCGCGTGCAGCGTATTAAGTGCTGAGCCCCATAACCCCAGAGATGGATGGATTGAAACCATCACTCTTCAAAAATTGTGTGTTGCATGTGCAGCCTTAACTAGATTTTCACGGATTACTGACTTGGTACCCTAACTTTGCTATAGAATTTATTTTTATGAAAACATTTTGGGTTACACTAAATATTTAACAGATTGATCAACAAAAAGCAAAATGACCTGACATTATGTAAGCATCAGATACCGAATGCATTTCTTCCAGTTATTTCCTTAACTGTGTTTTGAAGCATGAGGTTATTTACTTCTTTTGAGTAATTATGTGTTGCCGATCTCCTTATGTTAGTGGAGTTTGACTCTCATTCAGAGCATCTGACAGCAGAAGTGGTATGCAGTGGAAGCGTGCTGGAGCCTTTAATCCAGAGGTTCCATGGATTGGAAACCATCCTCTGCTAAAATGAATTGTAATGGTGCTTATCCAGACCTTTACACTGGTTTATTGCAGTTACATGACTTATTTTTCTTGATTTATGTCAGTACACAATGTAGCATTTTGAAACAAAAGATTGATAATAAACCTTCTATAACCCACTTTCAAGGCAGACCTTATCAAGCCCCAGTGGCCTAATGGATAAGACACTGGCCTCCTAAACCAGGGATTGTGGGTTTGGAAGGTCCCATCTGGGGGTGATGTACAGCAGAGTGGCGCAGAGAGAAGTGTTGCTGGGCCCATAACCCAGAAGGTCGATGGATCGAAACCATCCTCTGCTAACTAGATTTTCGGCATTATATGCCACTTCAACAGCATTCTAACTGCTTTAACGCATTATTTTTACACAAAATGTTTTAGTTACACTAAATATTTAACAGATTGATCAACAAAAATAGAAATGACCCTGACATTATGTATTTAGCATAGCATCAATACCAGATGCTATTTCTTCAGTTATTTCCCCCTTTACTGTGTTTGAAGCGCCGATTTATTAGGACTTCTTTATTGATGGTATGTGTTGCCCGATCTCCTTATGTTAGTAGAGTTTGACTCCCATTCAGAGCAAGAAGGCAGCAGAGTGGCGCTGTGGAGGAAGCGTGCTTTGGGCCCCTATAACCCAGAAGGTCCGATGGATTCGAAACCATCCTCCTCGCTAACTTGAATTTTCACGTATATGCCACTTTCAACTGCATTCCTAACTGCGCCTAACGTTATTTTACACAAAAATATTTTAGATTACACTAAATATTTAACGAATTGATCAACAAAATTGAAATGACCCTGACATTATATAGCATCAATCACGAATGCATTTCTTTCCAGTTATTTACCTTTACTTTGGTTTGAAGCATGATTTCTTTAATTCCTATTTTAATGGTCTGTGTTGCCCGACCTCCTTAGGTTAGTGTGTTCCCTCCCATTCAGTGAATCTGCGACAGCAGAGTGGGCGCCAGAGGAAGCGTGCTGGGCCGCATAACCCAGCAGCGGTCGATGGATCAAAACCAATCCTCTGCTTCAAAAAATTGTAATATTGCTTGTATCAAGACCTTAACCAATTGGTTTAGCCACAGTTACATGACTTATTTACTCTTTAATTATGTCGGTACACAATGTAGCATTTTCAAAACTAAGATTGATAATAAAAACCTAACCCACTTTCAAAAACATCTTGCCCCAGTTGCTTAATGGATGAGGCACACTGGCCTCCTAAGTCAAGGGATTGTGGGTTCGAGAGTCCCACATCTGAGGTGATGTACAGCAAGAGTGGCCCGCAGAGCCAGGCGTGCTGGGCCCATAACCCCAGAGGTCGATGGATCAAAAACCAATCACTCTGCTAACTAGAATTGTAATGTTACATGTACCCAGACCTTAACTGGTTTATTACAGTTACATGACTTATTTTTCTGCACCTGCTAACGTTGTTATTTTTATAGAAAAACATTTTAGTTACACTAAATATTTAACGAATTGATCAACCAAAACAAGAAATGACCTGCAAACATTATGTAAGCATCAATACGAATGCATTTGGCCTTCCAGTTATTTCCTTTACTGTGTTTGAAGCATGATTTATTTACTTCTTTTGATGGTATGTGTTGCACTTGATCTCCTTATGTTAGTGTATTCGACTCCCACATTCAGCGAATCAATCTGAAGCAGCAGAGTGGCGCAGAGAAGCGTGCTGGGCCTTTAACATCTTAGCGGTCCATGGATTGAAACAATCCTCTGCTAAAATAATTGTAATGAGTACTTGTACCAGACCTTAACTGGTTTATTACAGTTACGCATGACTTATTTTCTTTTAATTATGTCAGTACACAATGTAGCATTTTGAAACAAAAAGGTGATAATAAGGAGAAAGCCTAACCCACTTTCAGGAACATCCAGTAAGCCGTAGTGGCCTAATGGATAAGGCACTGGCCTCCTAAGCCAGAGGATTGTGGGTTTTGAGAGTCCCATCTGGGGGAACGATGTACAGCAGAGTGGAGAACAGCGGAGGCGATGCTGGGCCCATAACCCAGAGGTCGATGGATCGAAACCATCCTCTGCTAACTAGAAGATTTGACAATATATGCCACTTCAGCTGCATTCTAACTGCTAACGTTATTTTACACAAAACATTTTAGTTATACTTAATATTTAACAGGAGTTGATGAACAAAAAATTAAGAAATGACCTGACATTATGTAAGCATCAATACGAATGCATCCTCTTCCAGTTATTTCCTTTACTGTGTGTTTTGAAGCATGATTTCTTTAATTCTCTTTAATGGTCTGTGTTCCCCGGCCCGACCTCCTTAGGTTAGTGTGTTCGACTCCCCATTCAGAGAAATGGACAGTAGAGTGCTTGGCGCCAGAGCGGAAGCTTGCTGGGCCCATAACCAGAAGGTTTATAGATCGAAACCATCCTCTGCTAAAAAGAATTGTAATGGTGCTTGTATCAGACCTTACCTGGTTTATTACAGTTACATGACTTATTTTCTTGGATTATGTCAGTACACAATGTAGCATTTTTGAAACTAAGATTGATAATAAAAACCTAACCCACTTTCCGCATGACAACAACTGCCCCAGTGGCCCTAATGGATAAGGCACTGGCCTCCTAAACAGGGATTGTGGGTTTGAGTCCCACATCTGGGGTGATGTACAGCAGAGTGGCGCAGCAGAGAGCGTGCTGGGCCCATAACCCCAGAGGTCGATGGATCGAAACCATCCTCTGCTAACTAGATTTTCACATTATATGCCATTTTTAACTGCTAACGTTATTTTACAGAAAACATTTTAGTTGAACTAAATATTTAACGGGAATTGATCAACCAAAAATAGAAATGACCTGACATTATGTAAGCATCAATACAGAATGCATGTCTTCAGTTGAGTTATTTCCTTTTACTGTGTTTGAAGCATGATTTCTTTAATTCTCTTTAATGGTCTGTGTTGCCCGACCTCCTTAGGTTAGTGTGTTCGAAGCTCTCATTCAGAGAATGCGACAGCAGAAGTGAAAGCGCCAGAGAGAAGCGTGCTGGGCCTATAACCCAGCAGTTCGATGGATCAAAACCATCCTCTGCTAAAATAAGTGTAATGCTGCTTGTACCAGACCTTAACTGGTTTATTACAGTTACATGACTTATTTTTCTTTTAATTATGTCAGTACACAATGTAGCATTTCGAAACTAAGATTAATAAGTAAAAACCTAACCCACTTTCAAGAAACATCTTGCCCCAGTGGCCTAATGGATGAGGCACTGGCCTCCCTAAACAAGGATTGTGGGTTCGGAGTCCCATCTGGGGTGATGTACAGCAGAGTGGGCGCAATGCAGGCGTGCTGGGCCCATGCGCTAGAGGTCGATGGATCGAAACCATCCTCTGCTAAAGAATTGTAATAGTGCTTGTACCAGACCTTAACTGGTTTAATACAGTTACACATGACTTGTTGCACTTACGCTTTAATTATGTCCAGTACACAATGTAGCATTTTTTGAAATAAATGTTGATAATGAAAATCAACCTAACCCACACTTACCTTCATGGAACATCTTGCCCCAGTGGCCTAATGGATGAGGCACATGGGCCCTCCTAGCAAGGGATTGTGGGTTGAGATCTCCATCTGGGGTGATGTACAGCAAGAACAAGAGTGGCTCAGCGGAAGCGTGCTGGGCCCATAACCCAGAGGTCGATGGATCGAAACCATCCACTGTTAACTAGATTTTCACAATATTTGCCACTTCAATTGCATTCTAACTGCTAACGTTAGTTTACACAAAACATTTTAGTTACACTTAATATTTAACAATTGATCAACAAAAAATAGAAATGACCTGACATTATGTAAGCATCAATACGAATACATTTCTTCCAGTTAGTTCCTTTACTGTGTTTTGAAGCATGATTTATTAACTTCTTTTTAATGGTATGTGTTGCCCGATCTCCTTATGTTAGTGAGTTTGACTCCCATATAGAGCAAGAGACAGGAGAGTGGCTGCAGCGGAAGCTTGCTGGCCATAACCCAGAGGTCGATGGATCGAAACCATCCTCTGCTAACTAGAATTTGACATTTATTTTTTTTAGTTACACTAAATATTTACCTGAGCATTTCCTCTGTGTTTGAACCTTATGTTAGTGTACAGCAAGTGGCGCAGCCAGGCGTGCTGGGCCCATAACCCAGCGGTCGATGGATCGAAACCATCCTCTGCTAACTAGAATTTGACATTATATGCCACTTCAACTGCATTCAAACTGCTAACTATTTTTACACAAAACATTTTAGTTACACTAAATATTAACAATTGATCAACAAAAATAGAAATGACCTGACATTATGTAAGCATCAATACGAATGCATTTCTTCCAGTTATTTCCTTTACTGTGTTTGAAGCATGATTTCTTTAATTCTCTTTAATGGTCTGTGTTGCCCGATCTCCTTATGTTAGTGTGTTCACTCCCATTCAGAGCAAGACGGCAGAGTGGCGCGGAGGCGTGCTGGGCCCATAACCCAGGGTCGATGGATCAAACCATCCTCTGCTAAAAAGAATTGTAATGGTGCTTGTACCAGACCTTAACTGGTTTATTACAGTTACATGACTTATTTTCTTTAATTATGTCAGTACACAATGTAGCATTTTGAAACAAAGATTGATAGAAAACCTAACCCACCTTCATGGAACATCAATGCCCAGTGGCCCTAATGGATGAGGCACTGGCCTCCTAAACCAGGGATTGTGGGTTTGAGTCCCCATCTGGGGTGATGTAGAGCAGAGGCGCTGGCAGCGGATGCTGGGCCCATAACCCAGAGGTCGATGGATCGAAACCATCCTCTGCTAACTAGAATTTGACATTATATGCCACATCAACTGCATTCAAACTGCTAACGCTATTTTACACAAAACATTTTAGTTACACTAAATATTTAACCAATTGATCAACAAAAAATAGAAATGACCTGACATTATGTAAGCATCAATACGAATGCATTTCTTCCAGTTATTTCTTTACTGTGTTTGAAGCATGATTTCTTTAATTCTCTTTAATGGTCTGTGTTGCCCGACCTCCTTAGGTTAGTGTATTCGACTCTCATTCAGAGAATGTGACAGCAGAGTGGCGCAGAGGAAGCGTGCTGGGCCTATAACCCAGCAGTCGATGGATCTAAACCAACCTCTGCTAAAAGAATTGAAATGCTGCTTGTACCAGACCTTAACTGGTTTATTACAGTTACATGACTTATTTTCTTTAATTATGTCAGTACACAATGTAGCATTTCGAAACTAAGATTAATAGTAAAAACCTAACCCACTTTCAAAGAACATCTTGCCCCAGTGGCCTAATGGATGAGGCACTGGCCTCCTAAGCCAGGGATTGTGGGTTCGAGTCCCATCTGGGGTGATGTACAGCAGAGTGGCGCAGTGGAAGCGTGCTGGGCCCATAACCCAGAGGTCGATGGATCGAAACCATCCTCTGCTAACTAGAATATGACATTATATGCCACTTCAACTGCATTCAAACTGCTAACGCTATTTTTACACAAAACATTTTAGTTACACTAAATATTTAACGAATTGATCAACAAAAAATAGAAATGACCTGACATTATGTAAGCATCAATACGAATGCATTTCTTCCAGTTAGTTCCTTTACTGTGTTTGAAGCATGATTTATTAACTTCTTTTTGATGGTATGTGTTGCCCGATCTCCTTATGTTAGTGAGTTTGACTCCCATATAGGGCAAGACAGGAGAGTGGCGCAGCGGAAGCGTGCTGCCCATAACCCAGAGGTCGATGGATCGAAACCATCCTCTGCTAAATAGAATTTGACATTATATGCCACTTCAACTGCATTCAAACTGCTAACGCTATTTTACACAAAAGATTTTAGTTACACTTAATATTTAACGAATTGATCAACAAAATTGAAATGACCTGACATTATGTAAGCATCAATACGAATGCATTTCTTCCAGTTATTTCCTTTACTTTGGTTGAAGCATGATTTCTTTAATTCTCTTTAATGTTCTGTGTTGCCCGACCTCCTTAGGTTAGTGTGTTCCACTCCCATTCAGTGAAAGTGACAGCAGAGTGGCGCAGAGGAAGCGTGCTGGGCCCATAACCCAGCGGTCGATGGATTAAAGAAACCATCCTCTGCTAAAAAATTTGAAATATATCAGACCTTAACTGGTTTATTACAGTTACATGACTTATTTTCTTTTAATTATGTCAGTACACAATGTAGCATTTTGAAACAAAGATTGATAATAAAAAACTCTAACCCACTTTCAAGGAACAGCACCTAGTGGCCTAATGGATAAGCACTGGCCTCCTAAATACCAGAGCATTGGCTGTTTGAGTCCCATCTGGGGGGATTGTGGGTTGATGTACCAAGAGTGCTGTGTACAACAAATTTGAAACTAAGATTAATAATAAAAACCTAACCCACTTTCAAGAAACAAGCCTTGCCCTAATGGATGAGGCACTGGCCTCCTCCTAGTGATTGTGGGTTCGAGTCCCATCTCTGGAGTGATGTACAGCAGAGTGGGCGCAGAGGCGTGCTGGGCCCATAACCCAGAGGTCGATGGATCGAAACCATCCTCTGCTAAAAAATTGTAATAGTGCTTGTACCAGACCTTAACTGGTTTATTACAGTTACATGACTTATTTTCTTTAATTATGTCAGTACACAATGTAGCATTTTGAAATAAAGGTTGATAATGAAAACCTACCAGCCTTCATGGAACAACAAGCCCCAGTGGCCTAATGGATGAGGCACTGGCCTCCTAAACCAGGGATTGTGGGTTCGAGTCCCATCTGGGGTGATGTACAGCAGAGTGGCGCAGTGGAAGCGTGCTGGGCCCATAACCCAGAGGTCGATGGATCGAAACCATCCTCTGCTAAATAGAATTTGACATTATATGCCACTTCAACTGCATTCAAACTGCTAACGCTATTTTACACAAAACATTTTTGTTACACTAAATATTTAACGAATTGATCAACAAAAAATAGAAATGACCTGACATTATGTAAGCATCAATACGAATGCATTTCTTCCAGTTATTTCCTTTACTGTGTTTGAAGCATGATTTCTTTAATTCTCTTTAATGGTCTGTGTTGCCCGATCTCCTTATGTTAGTGTGTTCCACTCCCATTCAGCGAAAGCGACAGCAGAGTGGCGCAGCGGAAGCGTGCTGGGCCCATAACCCAGAGGTCGATGGATCGAAACCATCCTCTGCGAACTAGATTTTCACATTATATGCCACTTCAACTGCATTCTAACTGCTAACGTTATTTTACACAAAACATTTTAGTCACACTTAATATTTAACGAATTGATCAACCAAAAATAGAAATGACCTGACATTTCCTTTTCCTTTACTAATGTTCACATTATATGCCACATTATATGCCACTTCAATTGCATTCTAACTGCTAATGTTATTTTACACAAAACATTTTAGTTACACTAAATATTTAACAAATTGATCAACCAAAAATAGAAATGACCTGACATTATGTAAGCATCAATACGAATGCATTTCTTCCAGTTAGTTCCTTTACTGTGTTTGAAGCATGATTTATTAACTTCTTTTTGATGGTATGTGTTGCCCGATCTCCTTATGTTAGTGAGTTTGACTCCCATATAGGGCAAGAGACAGGAGAGTGGCGCAGCGGAAGCGTGCTGGGCCCATAACCCAGAGGTCGATGGATCGAAACCATCCTCTGCTAACTAGATTTTCACAATATTTGCCACTTCAATTGCATTCTAACTGCAAATGTTAGTTTACACAAAACATTTTAGTTGAACTAAATATTTAACGAATTGATCAACCAAAAATAGAAATGACCTGACATTATGTAAGCATCAATACAAATGCATTTGTTCCAGTTAGTTCATTTACTGTGTTTGAAGCATGATTTCTTTAAGTCTCTTTAATGGTCTGTGTTGCCCGACTCCTTAGGTTAGTGTGTACGACTCTCATTCAGAAAATGCGACAGCAGAGTGGTGCAGAGGAAGCGTGCTGGGCCTATAACCCAGCAGTCGATGGATCGAAACCATCCTCTGCTAAAAGAATTGTAATGCTGCTTGTACCAGACCTTAACTGGTTTATTACAGTTACATGACTTATTTTCTTTAATTATGTCAGTACACAATGTAGCATTTTGAAACAAAGATTGATAATAAAAACCTAACCCACTTTCAGGAACATCAAGCCCCTGGCCTCCTAAGCCAGGGATTGTGGGTTCGAGTCCCATCTGGGGTGATGTACAGCAGAGTGGCGCAGCGGAAGCGTGCTGGGCCCATAACCCAGAGGTCAATGGATCGAAACCATCCTCTGCTAACTAGAATATGACATTATATGCCACTTCAACTGCATTCAAACTGCTAACGCTTTTTTACACAAAACATTTTAGTTACACTAAATATTTAACGAATTGATCAACAAAAAATAGAAATGACCTGACATTATGTAAGCATCAATACGAATGCATTTGTTCCAGTTAGTTCCTTTACTGTGTTTGAAGCATGATTTATTAACTTCTTTTTGATGGTATGTGTTGCCCGATCTCCTTATGTTAGTGAGTTTGACTCCCATATAGAGCAAGAGACAGGAGAGTGGAGCAGCGGAAGCGTGCTGGGCCCATAACCCAGAGGTCGATGGATCGAAACCATCCTCTGCTAACTAGAATTTGACATTATATGCCACATCAACTGCATTCAAACTGCTAACGATATTTTACACAAAACATTTTAGTTACACTAAATATTTAACCAATTGATCAACAAAAAATAGAAATGACCTGACATTATGTAAGCATCAATACGAATGCATTTCTTCCAGTTATTTCCTTTACTGTGTTTGAAGCATGATTTCTTTAATTCTCTTTAATGGTCTGTGTTGCCCGACCTCCTTAGGTTAGTGTGTTCGACTCTCATTCAGAGAATGCAACAGCAGAGTGGCGCAGAGGAAGTGTGCTGGGCCTATAACCCAGCAGTTGATGGATCTAACCAACCTCTGCTAAAAGGAATTGTAATGCTGCTTGTACCAGACCTTAACTGGTTTATTACAGTTACATGACTTATTTTCTTTAATTATGTCAGTACACAATGTAGCATTTCGAAACTAAGATTAATAGTAAACCTAACCCACTTTCAAGAAACATCTTGCCCCAGTGGCCTAATGGATGAGGCACTGGCCTCCTAAGCCAGTGATTGTGGGTTCGAGTCCCATCTGGGGTGATGTACAGCACAGCAGAGTGGCACAGCGGGCGTGCTGGGCCCATAACCCAGAGGTCGATGGATCAAAACCATCCTCTGCTAAAAGAATTGTAATAGTGCTTGTACCAGACCTTAACTGGTTTATTACAGTTACATGACTTATTTTCTTTAATTATGTCAGTACACAATGTAGCATTTTGAAATAAATGTTGATAATGAAAACCTAACCCACCTTCATGGAACATCAAGCCCCAGTGGCCTAATGATAAGGCACTGGCCTCCTAAACCAGGGATTGTGGGTTCGAGTCCCATCTGGTGTGATGTACAGCAGAGTGGCGCAGCGGAAGCGTGCTGGGCCCATAACCCAGAGGTCGATGGATCGAAACCATCCTCTGCTAACTAGAATTTGACAATATATGCCACTTTAACTGCATTCAAACTGCTAACGCTATTTTACACAAAACATTTTAGTCACACTTAATATTCAACGAATTGATCAACAAAAATTGAAATGACCTGACATTATGTAAGCATCAATACGAATGCATTTCTTCCAGTTAGTTCCTTTACTGTGTTTGAAGCATGATTTCTTTACTTCTTTTTGATGGTATGTGTTGCCCGATCTCCTTATGTTAGTGAGTTTGACTCCCATATAGGGCAAGAGACAGCAGAGTGGCGCAGCGGAAGCGTGCTGGGCCCATAACCCAGAGGTCGATGGATCGAAACCATCCTCTGCTAAATAGAATTTGACATTATATGCCACTTCAACTGCATTCAAACTGCTAACGCTATTATTTTACAAAACATTTTAGTTACACTTAATATTTAACGAATTGATCAACAAAAATTGAAATGACCTGACATTATGTAAGCATCAATACGAATGCATTTCTTCCAGTTATTTCCTTTACTTTGGTTGAAGCATGATTTCTTTAATTCTCTTTAATGTACTGTGTTGCCCGACCTCCTTAGGTTAGTGTGTTGACTCCCCATTCAGCGAAGCGACAGCAGAGTGGCGCAGCGGCGTGCTGGGCCCATAACCCAGAGGTCGATGGATCGAAACCATCCTCTGCTAAAAGAATTGTAATAGTGCTTGTACCAGACCTTAACTGGTTTATTACAGTTACATGACTTATTTTCTTTAATTATGTCAGTACACAATGTAGCATTTTGAAACAAAGGTTGATAATGAAAACCTAACCCACCTTCATGGAACATCAAGCCCCAGTGGCCTAATGGATAAGGCACTGGCCTCCTAAGCCAGGGATTGTGGGTTCGAGTCCCATCTGGGGTGATGTACAGCAGAGTGGCGCAGCGGAAGCGTGCTGGGCCCATAACCCAGAGGTCGATGGATCGAAACCATCCTCTGCTAAATAGAATTTGACATTATATGCCACTTCAACTGCATTCAAACTGCTAACGCTATTTTACACAAAACATTTTAGTTACACTTAATATTTAACGAATTGATCAACAAAAATTGAAATGACCTGACATTATGTAAGCATCAATACAAATGCATTTCTTCCAGTTATTTCCTTTACTTTGGTTGAAGCATGATTTCTTTAATTCTTTTAATGTTCTGTGTTGCCCGACCTCCTTATGTTAGTGTGTTCCTCCCATTCAGTGAAAGTGACAGCTGAGTGGCGCAGAGGAAGCGTGCTGGGCCCATAACCCAGCGGTCGATGGATTGAAACCATCCTCTGCTAAAAGAATTGAAATGGTGCTTGTATCAGACCTTAACTGGTTTATTACAGTTACATGACTTATTTTCTTTAATTATGTCAGTACACAATGTAGCATTTTGAAACAAAGATTGATAATAAAAACCTAACCCACTTTCAAGGAACATCTATCCCTAGTGGCCTAATGGATAAGGCACTGGCCTCCTAAGCCAGGGATTGTGGGTTCGAGTCCCATCTGGGGTGATGTACAGCAGAGTGCTGTAGCATTTCGAAACTAAGATTAATAATAAAAACCTAACCCACTTTCAAGAAACAACTTGCCCCAGTGGCCTAATGGATGAGGCACTGGCCTCCTAAGCCAGTGATTGTGGGTTCGAGTCCCATCTGGGGTGATGTACAGCAGAGTGGAGCAGCGGAAGCGTGCTGGGCCCATAACCCAGAGGTCGATGGATCGAAACCATCCTCTGCTAACTAGATTTTCACAATATTTGCCACTTCAATTGCATTCTAACTGCTAACGTTAGTTTACACAAAACATTTTAGTTGAACTAAATATTTAACGAATTGATCAACCAAAAATAGAAATGACCTGACATTATGTAAGCATCAATACGAATGCATTTCTTCCAGTTAGTTCATTTACTGTGTTTGAAGCATGATTTCTTTAATTCTCTTTAATGGTCTGTGTTGCCCGACCTCCTTAGGTTAGTGTGTTCGACTCTCATTCAGAGAATGACAGCAGAGTGGCGCAGAGGAAGCGTGCTGGGCCTATAACCCAGCAGTCGATGGATCTAAACCAACCTCTGCTAAAAGAATTGTAATGCTGCTTGTACCAGACCTTAACTGGTTTATTACAGTTACATGACTTATTTTCTTTAATTATGTCAGTACACAATGTAGCATTTCGAAACTAAGATTAATAGTAAAACCTAACCCACTTTCAAGAAACATCTTGCCCCAGTGGCCTAATGGATGAGGCACTGGCCTCCTAAGCCAGTGATTGTGGGTTCGAGTCCCATCTGGGGTGATGTACAGCAGAGTGGCACAGCGGAAGCGTGCTGGGCCCATAACCCAGAGGTCGATGGATCGAAACCATCCTCTGCTAAATAGATTTTCACATTATATGCCACTTCAACTGCATTCTAACTGCTCATGTTATTTTACACAAAATATTTTAGTTACACTAAATATTTAACGAATTGATCAACAAAAAATAGAAATGACCTGACATTATGTAAGCATCAATACGAATGCATTTCTTCCAGTTATTTCCTTTACTGTGTTTGAAGCATGATTTATTTACTTCTTTTGGTATGTGTTGCCCGATCTCCTTATGTTAGTGAGTTTGACTCCCATATAGGGCGAAGCCGCGGACCAGGGTAGTGTGCCTCCCGGGGGCCAGAGCGGGCGACGTGGAGTCTTGTTTGAAGCTGCTGGCTAAGGATGAGCGTAGGTTCAGTCAGATTGTAATACATGCGGTGGTAACGACGCCCGAGCCCGTAGGTCGGAAGTCAGTAAAATGAATGTGGAATCGGTGTGTGCTTATGCCAAGACGTTGTCGGACACCGTCATTTTCTCTGGCCCTCTCCCAAATTTGAAAACTGACGAATTATATAGCCGTATGTCGTCTTTCAACCGCTGGCTGTCGAAGTGGTGCCCAGCGAATAAGGTGGGCTACGTAGACAACTGGAAGACTTTCTGGGGAAAACCTGATCTGATGAGGAGGGATGGCGTCCATCCCACGTTGGAAGGAGCGCGTCTCATTTCTGCGAATATGACCACGTTGATCACCGGACCTAATCCATGACAATCCGGGGTTCAGATCAGGAACCGGGAGCAGAGTTGTAGTTTAACACCCTTCTCTGCTCTTCTTGTCAAGCAGTTACCCATCCATTACTCTAGAATAGAGACTGTGAAGACTGTGTCTGTCCTGGCCACTTAAATTAAATAAATCTAAAGTAAACACAAGAGGAGTCGTACACAATAACCTTATACAAGTTAACACCATTATTTCAGCAGTGCAACAAAACAGGACTATTAAATGTGGTCTCCTAAATATTAGATCTCTGTCATCTAAAGCTGTGTTACTAAAAGATTTAATAACAGATAATCACATTGATTTATGTTGTCTAACTGAAACCTGGCTGCGCCATGAAGCATATGTCTGCCTAAATGAGTCGACTCCTCCAAGTCATGTTAATACTCACATTCCTCGAGACACCGGTCGAGGAGGTGGAGTAGCAGCCATCTTTGACTCGAGCCTTTTAATAAATCCTAAACCTAAATTAAATTACGACTCATTTGAAAGCCTTGTTCTTAGTCTTTCACATCCAACCTGGAAAACATTACAGCCGATTCTATTTGTGATTCTGTACCGGCCACCCGGTCCATATTCAGAGTTTATATCAGAATTTTCAGAATTTATATCAAGTTTGGTTCTTAAAACTGATAAAGTTATTATTGTAGGATATTTTAATATTCATGTGGATGTTGATAATGATTGCCTAGGTACTGCATTCATCTCATTGTTGGACTCGATCGGCTTTCGTCAGAGTACAGAAACCCACTCACAGCTTTGGCCACATGCTTGATCTTGTTCTTACATATGGCGTTGACATTGAGCATTTGAAGGTCTTCCCACAGAATCCTCTTCTGTCAGACCACAGCCTTATAACTTTTGAGTTTATACTACCGGAGTGTACACCGCTAGTCAAAAGTTTCTACACCAGATGTCTAACTGACAGTGCTGTAGCTAAATTTAAAAGCGATTCCTTCTGCACTTGATTCAATACCATGTCTCAATATAACAGAGGACTCCTGGTCTAACTTTAGTCCGTCCCAGATTGATCATCTTGTTGATAGTGCCACAGGCTCACTGAGAATGACACTGGACTTGATAGCCCCTCTGAAGAAGAAGACAGTGAGGAAGAGAAGGTTTGCTCCCTGGTATAACCCTCAGACCCGCACATTAAAGCAAAGCGTCCACAGCTTGAAAGCATTTGGCGTTCAACTAATCGGGAAGAATCCCGCTTAGTTTGGCGAGATAGTCTTAAAACTTATAAGAAGGCCCTCCGCAATGCCAGAGCAGAATATTACTCATCAGTAATAGAGAAGAATAAGAACAACCCTAGGTTTCTCTTTAGCACTGTAGCCAGGCTGACAGAGAGTCACAGCTCTGTGGAGCCCAGTATTCCTATAGACCTCAGTAGTAATGACTTTATGAACTTCTTCAATGAGAAGATTTTAACTATTAGGGACAAGATTAATAATCTCTTGCCCTTAACCAGTGCCAATCTGTCCTCAAGTGGAATGGCTTTGGAAACCCTGTTTGTCCTGGTATATATTTAGATGGCTTTTCTCCCATCAACCGTGACCAATTATCTTTAATGGTTTCTACTTCTAACACGTCTACCTGTCTCTTGGACCCTATCCCGACTAGGCTGCTTAAAGACGTTTTGCCTTTAATTGGCAGCTCTCTTTTGGATATTATTAATGTGTCTTTGTTAACAGGCCACGTACCACATTCCTTCAAAGTAGCTGTAATTAAACCTCTCCTGAAGAAGCCCACTCTGGATCCAGAGGTTTTGGCTAACTACAGACCGATCTCTAACCTCCTTCCTCTCTAAGATCCTTGAGAAAGTGGTCGCAAATCAGTTGTGTGACTTTCTACATCAGAATAGTTTATTTGAAGAGTTTCAGTCAGGATTTTGAAAACACCACAGCACAGAGACAGCACTGGTGAAGATTACGAATGACCTCTTAATGGCAGCAGATAAAGGACTTCTCTCTGTACTGGTCTTGTTAGACCTTAGTGCTGCATTCGACACCATTGACCATAACATCCTATTACAGAGACTGGAGCAGTCGATTGGTATTTCAGGCACCGCCCTAAGTTGGTTTAAATCCTATTTATCAGATCGATCTCAGTTTGTATTTGTAAACGATGAAGCCTCAATGACCACCAACGTTAGTCACGGAGTTCCACAAGGTTCTGTGCTTGGACCAATTCTATTTACCTTATACATGCTTCCTTTGGGCAATATTATCAGGAAACGCTCTATAAACTTTCATTGTTATGCAGATGATACTCAACTATATCTATCGATAAAACCAGAGGAGACTAACCAACTCACTAAAATTCAAGCATGTCTTAGTGACATAAAAACATGGATGACCGGCAACTTCTTGATGTTAAACTCAGACAAAACCGAAGTAATTCTACTCGGCCCTGAGCACCTCAGAGATCAATTATCTGGTGATGTGGTTTCTGTAGATGGCATTACTCTAGCATCCAACACCACTGTAAAGAATCTCTGTTATCTTTGATCGGGACTTGTCCTTTAACTCCCACATAAAGCAAATCTCAAGGACTGCATTCTTCCATCTACGTAATATTTCAAAAATCAGGCACATCTTGTCTCAAAAAGATGCAGAGAAATTGGTTCCGCGCGTTTGTTACTTCGAGACTGGATTACTGCAACTCCTTATTATCAGGCTGCACTAATAAATCTCTTAGGTCCCTCCAGTTGATCCAGAATGCTGCAGCTCGTATTCTCACTAAAACTAAGAAAGAGATCACATTACTCCTGCACTAGCTGCTCTGCACTGGCTCCATGTAAAATCAAGAATCACTTTTAAAATTCTTCTCTTAACTTACAAAGCCTTAATTGGTGATGCGCCATCATATCTTAAAGAGCTTGTAGTACCGTATCGCCCACCAGAGAGCTGCGCTCACTAAATCTTGAGGGCTACTTGTAGTTCGAGAGTCTTAAAATGTAAAATGGGAGCCAGAGCCTTTAGTTATCATCCTCCTCTTTAATGGTACCAGCTATCTCCCTATCGTCTGAAGGCAGACACAGTCGCCACATTCAAGAGTAGACTGAAGACTTTCCTCTTTGACAGAGCTTATAGTCAGGGCTGAATCAGGTTTGCCCTGGTCCAGCCCCTGGATATGCTGGTATAGGCTTATAGCTGCTGGGGATGTTTAGGATGCACTGAGCACCTCTCTCCTCTTTTCTTTCTCCTATGGATGAATCTTCATCTCTCCATCACACATGACTAACTCTGCTTTCTCCCGGAGTCCTTCTGACTTCACGTCTCATGGGGTCATCGGACCCTATGAGGCGGCATAATTCCATCTGCTGATGGACCTTCGATGGTTGGATCGTGAGTTCCTGTCGCCAGCTGTGCCACTGCCCTGCTGGGACTCCGCCCACTCCTCCACTTGGGAGGTCTCCAAACTCTCCATCGTGGAATATGCCTAAATATGAACTATTGATGAACTCTGTCAGATTCCTTGAATGTATTTTAACTCTAAATATGTCCTTCTGTACACATTACATCTATTGCATCTGTCCATCCTGGAGAGGGATCCTCCTCTGTTGCTCTCCTGAAGGTTTCTTCCCTTTTTTCCCCCTGAAGGGTTATTTGGGAGTTTTTCCTGGTCCGATGTGAGGTTTTGGGTCAGGGATGTCTATGTGTACAGATTGTAAAGCACTCTGAGACAAATTTGTAATTTGTGAAACTGGGCTATACAAATAAACTGAATTGAATTGAATTGAATTGAGACAGCAGAGTGGAGCAGCGGAAGCGTGCTGGGCCCATAACCCAGAGGTCGATGGATCGAAACCATCCTCTGCTAACTAGATTTTCACATTATATGCCACTTCAATTGCATTCTAACTGCTAACATTATTTTACACAAAACATTTTAGTTACACTAAATATTTAACGAATTGATCAACCAAAAACAGAAATGACCTGACATTATGTAAGCATCAATACCAATGCATTTCTTCCAGTTATTTCCTCTACTGTGTTTAAAGCATGATTTATTAACTTCTTTTTGATGGTCTGTGTTGCCCGATCTCCTTATGTTAGTGAGTTTGACTCCCATTCAGAGCAAGAGACAGCAGAGTGGCGCAGCGGAAGCTTGCTGGGCCCATAACACAGAGGTTGATGGATGGAAACCATCCTCTGCTAAATGAATTGTAATGGTGCTTGTACCAGACCTTAACTGGTTTATTACAGTTACATGACTTATATTCTTTAATTATGTCAGTACACAATGTAGCATTTTTAAACAAAGGTTGATAATGAAAACCTAACCCACTTTCAAGGAACATCAAGCCCCAGTGGCCTCCTAAGCCAGGGATTGTGGGTTCGAGTCCCATCTGGGGTGATTTACAGCAGAGTGGCGCAGAGGAAGCGTGCTGGGCCCATAACCCAGAGGTCGATGGATCAAAACCATCCTCTGCTAACTAGAATATGACATTATATGCCACTTCAACTGCATTCAAACTGCTAACGCTATTTTACACAAAACATTTTAGTTACACTAAATATTTAACGAATTGATCAACAAAAAATAGAAATGACCTTACATTATGTAAGCATCAATACGAATGCATTTCTTCCAGTTATTTCCTTTACTGTGTTTAAAGCATGATTTATTTATTTATTTGATGGTATGTGTTGCCCGATCTCCTTATGTTAGTGAGTTTGACTCCCATATAGGGCAAGAGACAGCAGAGTGGCGCAGTGGAAGCATGCTGGGCCCATAACCCAGAGGTAGATGGATTGAAACCATCCTCTGCTAACTAGATTTTCACATTATATGCCACTTCAACTGCATTCTAACTGCTAATGTTATTTTACACAAAACATTTTAGTCACACTTAATATTTAACGAATTGATCAACCAAAAAAATGACCTGACATTTCATTTTCCTTCTAATTTTCACATTATATGCCACATTATATGCCACTTCAATTGCATTCTAACTGCTAATGTTATTTTACACAAAACATTTTAGTTACACTAAATATTTAACGAATTGATCAACCAAAAATAGAAATGACCTGACAGTATGTAAGCATCAATACGAATGCATTTCTTCCAGTTATTTCCTTTACTGTGTTTGAAGCATGATTTATTTACTTCTTTTTGATGGTCTGTGTTGCCCGATCTCATTATGTTAGTGAGTTTGACTCCCATATAGGGCAAGAGACAGGAGAGTGGCGCAGCGGAAGCGTGCTGGGCCCATAACCCAGAGGTCGATGTATCGAAACCATCCTCTGCTAAATGAATTGTAATGGTGCTTGTACCAGACCTTAACTGGTTTATTACAGTTACATGACTTATATTCTTTAATTATGTCAGTACACAATGTAGCATTTTGAAACAAAGGTTGATAATGAAAACCTAACCCACCTTCAAGGAACATCAAGCCCCAGTGGCCTCCTAAGCCAGGGATTGTGGGTTCGAGTCCCATCTGGGGTGATGTACAGCAGAGTGGCGCAGCGTAAGTGTGCTGGGCCCATAACCCAGAGGTTGATAGATCGAAACCATCCTCTGCTAAAAGAATTTTAATAGTGCTTGTACCAGACCTTAACTGGTTTATTACAGTTACATGACTTATTTTCTTTAATTATGTCAGTACACAATGTAGCATTTTGAAATAAAGGTTGATAATGAAAACCTAACCCACCTTCATGGAACAACAAGCCCCAGTGGCCTCCTAAGCCAGGGATTGTGGGTTCGAGTCCCATCTGGGGTGATTTACAGCAGAGTGGCGCAGCGGAAGCGTGCTGGGCCCATAACCCAGAGGTCGATGGATCGAAACCATCCTCCGC
>JAYMGU010000297.1:137500-194250 GCA_036178185.1 Liparis tanakae
CAGTGGCGCAGCGGAAGCGTGCTGGGCCCATAACCCAGAGGTCGATGGATCGAAACCATCCTCTGCTAACTAGATTTTCACATTATATGCCACTTCAACTGCATTCTAACTGCTAACGTTATTTTACACAAAACATTTTAGTCACACTTAATATTTAACGAATTGATCAACCAAAAATAGAAATTACCTGACATTTTCTTTTCCTTTACTAATGTTCACATTATATGCCACATTATATGCCACTTCAATTGCATTCTAACTGCTAATGTTATTTTACACAAAACATTTTAGTTACACTAAATATTTAACGAATTGATCAACCAAAAATAGAAATGACCTGACATTATGTAAGCATCAATACAAATGCATTTCTTCCAGTTAGTTCCTTTACTGTGTTTGAAGCATGATTTATTTACTTCTTTTTGATGGTATGTGTTGCCCGATCTCCTTATGTTAGTGAGTTTGACTCCCATATAGGGCAAGAGACAGCAGAGTGGCGCAGCGGAACCGTGCTGTGCCCATAACCCAGAGGTCGATGGATCGAAACCATCCTCTGCTAAATAGAATTTGACATTATATGCCACTTCAACTGCATTCAAACTGCTAACGCTATTTTTACACAAAAGACTTTAGTTACACTTAATATTTAACGAATTGATCAACAAAAATTGAAATGACCTGACATTATGTAAGCATCAATACGAATGCATTTCTTCCAGTTAGTTCCTTTACTGTGTTTGAAGCATGATTTATTAACTTCTTTTTGATGGTATGTGTTGCCCGATCTCCTTATGTTAGTGAGTTTGACTCCCATATAGAGCAAGAGACAGGAGAGTGGCGCAGCGGAAGCGTGCTGGGCCTATAACCCAGCAGTCGATGGATCTAAACCAACCTCTGCTAAAAAATTGTAATGCTGCTTGTATCAGACCTTAACTGGTTTATTACAGTTACATGACTTATTTTCTTTAATTATGTCAGTACACAATGTAGCATTTTGAAATAAATGTTGATAATGAAAACCTAACCCACCTTCATGGAACATCAAGCCCCAGTGGCCTAATGGATAAGGCACTGGCCTCCTAAGCCAGGGATTGTGGGTTCGAGTCCCATCTGGGGTGATGTACAGCAGAGTGGCGCAGAGGAAGTGTGCTGGGCCCATAACCCAGAGGTCGATGGATCGAAACCATCCTCTGCTAACTAGAATTTGACATTATATGCCACTTCAACTGCATTCAAACTGCTAACGCTATTTTACACAAAACATTTTAGTTACACTAAATATTTAACGAATTGATCAACAAAAAATAGAAATGACCTGACATTATGTTATGTAAGCATCAATACGAATGCATTTCTTCCAGTTAGTTCCTTTACTGTGTTTGAAGCATGATTTATTTAGTTCTTTTTTATGGTATGTGTTGCCCGATCTCCTTATGTTAGTGAGTTTGACTCCCATTCAGAGCAAGAGGCAGCAGAGTGGCGCAGCGGAAGCGTGCTGGGCCCATAACCCAGAGGTCGATGGATCGAAACCATCCTCTGCTAACTAGATTTTCACAAAATATGCCACTTCAATTGCATTCTAACTGCTAACGTTAGTTTACACAAAACATTTTAGTTACACTAAATATTTAACGAATTGATCAACAAAAAATAGAAATGACCTTACATTATGTAAGCATCAATACGAATGCATTTCTTCCAGTTAGTTCATTTACTGTGTTTGAAGCATGATTTATTTAATTCTCTTTAATGGTCTGTGTTGCCCGACCTCCTTAGGTTAGTGAGTTCGACTCTCATTCAGAGAATGCGACAGCAGTGTGGTGCAGAGGAACCGTGCTGGGCCTATAACCCAGCGGTCCATGGATCGAAACCATCCTCTGCTAAAAGATTTGTAATGGTACTTGTACCAGACCTTAATTTGTTTATTACAGTTACATGACTTATTTTCTTTAATTATGTCAGTACACAATGTAGCATTTTGAAACAAAGATTGATAATAAAAACCTAACCCACTTTCAAGGAACATCAAGCCCCAGTGGCCTCCTAAGCCAGGGATTGTGGGTTCGAGTCCCATCTGGGGTGATTTACAGCAGAGTGGCGCAGAGGAAGCGTGCTGGGCCCATAACCCAGAGGTCGATGGATCAAAACCATCCTCTGCTAACTAGAATATGACAATATATGCCACTTCAACTGCATTCAAACTGCTAACGCTATTTTACACAAAACATTTTAGTTACACTAAATATTTAACGAATTGATCAACCAAAAATAGAAATGACCTTACATTATGTAAGCATCAATACGAATGCATTTCTTCCAGTTAGTTCATTTACTGTGTTTGAAGCATGATTTATTTAATTCTCTTTAATGGTCTGTGTTGCCCGACCTCCTTAGGTTAGTGAGTTCGACTCTCATTCAGAGAATGCGACAGCAGTGGCAGAGAGAACCGTGCTGGTCCTATAACCCAGCGGTCCATGGATCGAAACCATCCTCTGCTAAAAGAATTGTAATAGTGCTTGTACCAGACCTTAACTATTTCATTACAGTTACATGACTTATTTTCTTTAATTATGTCAGTACACAATGTAGCATTTTGAAATAAATGTTTATAATGAAAACCTAACCCACCTTCATGGAACATCAAGCCCCAGTGGCCTAATGGATTAGGCACTGGCCTCCTAAACCAGGGATTGTGGGTTTGATTCCCATCTGGGGTGATGTACAGCAGAGTGGCGCAGCCGGGCGTGCTGGGCCCATAACCCAGAGGTCGATNGATCGAAACCATCCTCTGCTAACTAGATTTTAACAATATATGCCACTTCAACTGTATTCTAACTGCTAACGCTATTTTTTACAAAACATTTTAGTTACACTAAATATTTAACGAATTGATCAACAAAAATAGAAATGACCTGACATTATGTAAGCATCAATACGAATGCATTTCTTCCAGTTACTTCATTTACTGTGTTTGAAGCATGATTTCTTTAATTCTCTTTAATGGTCTGTGTTGCCCGACCTCCTTAGGTTAGTGTGTTCGACTCTCATTCAGAGAATGCGACAGCAGTGTGGAGCAGAGGAACCGTGCTGGGCCTATAACCCAGCGGTCCATGGATCGAAACCATCCTCTGCTAAAAATTGTAATGGTACTTGTACCAACCTTAACTGGTTTATTACAGTTACATGACTTATTTTCTTTAATTATGTCAGTACACAATGTAGCATTTTGAAACAAAGATTGATAATAAAAAGCCTAACCCACTTTCAAGGAACAGCAAGCCCCAGTGGCCTCCTAAGCCAGGGATTGTGGGTTCGAGTCCCATCTAGGGTGATGTACAGCAGAGTGGCGCAGCAAGCGTTCTGGGCCCATAACCCAGAGGTCGATGGATCGAAACCATCCGCTGCTACCTAGATTTTCACATTATATGCCACTTCAACTGCAGTCTAACTGCTAACGTTATTTTACACAAAATATTTTAGTTACACTCAATATTTAACGAATTGATCAACCAAAAATAGAAATGACCTGACATTTCCTTTTCCTTTACTAATTTTCACATTATATGCCACATTGTATGCCACTTCAACTGCATTCTAACTGCTAATGTTATTTTACACAAAACATATTAGTTACACTAAATATTTAACGAATTGATCAACCAAAATAGAAATGACCTGACATTATGTAAGCATCAATACGAATGCATTTCTTCCAGTTAGTTCCTTTACTGTGTTTGAAGAATGATTTATTTACTTCTTTTTGATGGTATGTGTTGCCCGATCTCCTTATGTTAGTGAGTTTGACTCCCATATAGAGCAAGAGACAGGAGAGTGGTGCAGCGTAAGGGTGCTGGCCCATAACCCAGAGGTCGATGGATCGAAACCATCCTCTGCTAACTAGATTTTCACATTATATGCCACTTCAACTGCATTTTAACTGCTAACGTTATTTTACACAAAACATTTTAGTCACACTTAATATTTAACAAATTGATCAACCAAAAATAGAAATGACCTGACATTTCCTTTTCCTACTAATTTTCACATTATATGCCACATTATATGCCACTTCAATTGCATTCTAACTGCTAATGTTATTTTACACAAAACATTTTAGTTTTTACTTATTTTTGATGGTATGTGTTGCCCGATCTCATTATGTTAGTGAGTTTGTGGGTTCGAGTCCCATCTGGGGTGATGTACAGCAGAGTGGTGCAGCGGAAGCGTGCTGGGCCCATAACCCAGAGGTCGATGGATCGAAACCATCCTCTGCTAACTAGATTTTCACAATATATGCCACTTCAACTGCATTCAAACTGCTAAAGCTATTTTACACAAAACATTTTAGTTACACTAAATATTTAACGAATTGATCAACAAAAAATAGAAATGACCTGACATTATGTAAGCATCAATACGAATGCATTTCTTCCAGTTAGTTCATTTACTGTGTTTGAAGCATGATTTATTTAATTCTCTTTAATGGTCTGTGTTGCCCGACCTCCTTAGGTTAGTGAGTTCGACTCTCATTCAGAAAATGCGACAGCAGTGTGGTGCAGAGGAACATGACATTATATGCCACTTAAACTGCATTCAAACTGCAAACGCTATTTTACACAAAACATTTTAGTTACACTAAATATTTAACGAATTGATCAACCAAAAACAGAAATGACCTGACATTATGTAAGCATCAATACGAATGCATTTCTTCCAGTTAGTTCATTTACTGTGTTTGAAGCATGATTTATTTAATTCTCTTTAATGGTCTGTGTTGCCCGACCTCCTTAGGTTAGTGAGTTCGACTCTCATTCAGAAAATACGACAGCAGTGTGGCGCAGAGGAACAGTGCTGGTCCTATAACCCAGCGGTCCATGGATCGAAACCATCCTCTGCTAAAAATTGTAATAGTGCTTGTACCAGACCTTAACTGTTTTATTACAGTTACATGACTTATTTTCTTTAATTATGTCAGTACACAATGTAGCATTTTGAAACAAAGATTCATAATAAAAACCTAACCCACTTTCAAGGAACATCAAGCCCCAGTGGCCTCCTAAGCCAGGGATTGTGGGTTTGAGTCCCATCTGGGGTGATGTACAGCAGAGTGGCGCAGAGGAAGTGTGCTGGGCCCATAACCCAGAGGTCGATGGATCGAAACCATCCTCTGCTAACTAGAATTTGACATTATATGCCACTTCAACTGCATTCAAACTGCTAACGCTATTTTACACAAAACATTTTAGTTACACTAAATATTTAACGAATTGATCAACAAAAAATAGAAATGACCTGACATTATGTTATGTAAGCATCAATACGAATGCATTTCTTCCAGTTAGTTCCTTTACTGTGTTTGAAGCATGATTTATTTAGTTCTTTTTTATGGTATGTGTTGCCCGATCTCCTTATGTTAGTGAGTTTGACTCCCATTCAGAGCAAGAGGCAGCAGAGTGGCGCAGCGGAAGCGTGCTGGGCCCATAACCCAGAGGTCGATGGATCGAAACCATCCTCTGCTAACTAGATTTTCACAAAATATGCCACTTCAATTGCATTCTAACTGCTAACGTTAGTTTACACAAAACATTTTAGTTACACTAAATATTTACGAATTGATCAACAAAAATAGAAATGACCTGACATTATGTAAGCATCAATACGAATGCATTTCTTCCAGTTAGTTCATTTACTGTGTTTGAAGCATGATTTATTTAATTCTCTTTAATGGTCTGTGTTGCCCGACCTCCTTAGGTTAGTGAGTTCTACTCTCATTCAGAGAATGCGACAGCAGTGTGGCAGAAGGAACCGTGCTGGTCCTATAACCCAGCGGTCCATGGATCGAAACCATCCTCTGCTAAAAGAATTGTAATGGTACTTGTACCAGACCTTAATTTGTTTATTACAGTTACATGACTTATTTTCTTTAATTATGTCAGTACGCAATGTAGCATTTTGAAACAAAGATTGATAATAAAACCTAACCCACTTTCAAGAACATCAAGCCCCAGTGGCCTCCTAAGCCAGGGATTGTGGGTTTGAGTCCCATCTGGGGTGATTTACAGCAGAGTGGCGCAGAGGAAGCGTGCTGGGCCCATAACCCAGAGGTCGATGGATCAAAACCATCCTCTGCTAACTAGATTTTCACATTATATGCCACTTCAACTGCATTCTAACTGCTAAGGTTATTTTACACTAAATATTTTAGTTACACTAAATATTTAACGAATTGATCAACAAAAAATAGAAATGACCTTACATTATGTAAGCATCAATACGAATGCATTTCTTCCAGTTATTTCCTTTACTGTGTTTAAAGCATGATTTATTTACTTCTTTTTGATGGTATGTGTTGCCCGATCTCCTTATGTTAGTGAGTTTGACTCCCATATAGGGCAAGAGACAGCAGAGTGGCGCAGTGGAAGCGTGCTGGGCCCATAACCCAGAGGTAGATGGATTGAAACCATCCTCTGCTAACTAGATTTTCACATTATATGCCACTTCAACTGCATTCTAACTGCTAATGTTATTTTACACAAAACATTTTAGTCACACTTAATATTTAACGAATTGATCAACCAAAAATAGAAATGACCTGACATTTCATTTTCCTTTACTAATTTTCACATTATATGCCACATTATATGCCACTTCAATTGCATTCTAACTGCTAATGTTATTTTACACAAAACATTTTAGTTACACTAAATATTTAACGAATTGATCAACCAAAAATAGAAATGACCTGACATTATGTAAGCATCAATACGAATGCATTTCTTCCAGTTATTTCCTTTACTGTGTTTGAAGCATGATTTATTTACTTCTTTTGATGGTCTGTGTTGCCCGATCTCATTATGTTAGTGAGTTTGACTCCCATATAGGGCAAGAGACAGCAGAGTGGGCGCGCGAGCGTGCTGGGCCCATAACCCAGAGGTCGATGTATCGAAACCATCCTCTGCTAAATGAATTGTAATGGTGCTTGTACCAGACCTTAACTGGTTTATTACAGTTACATGACTTATATTCTTTAATTATGTCAGTACACAATGTAGCATTTTGAAACAAAGGTTGATAATGAAAACCTAACCCACCTTCAAGGAACATCAAGCCCCAGTGGCCTAATGGATAAGGCAGGGATTGTGGGTTCGAGTCCCATCTGGGGTGATTTACAGCAGAGTGGCACAGCGGGAGCGTGCTGGGCCCATAACCCAGAGGTCGATGGATCGAAACCATCCTCTGCTAAGTAGATTTTCACATTATATGCCACTTCAACTGCATTCTAACTGCTAACTTTATTTTACACAAAACATTTTAGTCACACTTAATATTTAACGAATTGATCAACCAAAAATAGAAATGACCTGACATTTCCTTTTCCTTTACTAATTTTCACATTATATGCCACATTGTATGCCACTTCAACTGCATTCTAACTTCTAACGTTATTTTACACAAAATATTTTAGTTACACTCAATATTTAACGAATTGATCAACCAAAAATAGAAATGACATGGAACAACAAGCCCCAGTGGCCTAATGGATAAGGCACTGGCCTCCTGAGCAAGGGATTGTGGGTTCGAGTCCCATCTGGGGTGATGAACTGAACAGCAGAGTGGCGCAGAGGAAGCGTACTGGGCCCATAACCTAGAGGTCGATGGATTGAAACTATCCTCTTCTAAAATAATTTAATCGTGCTTGTACCAGACCTTAACTGGTTTATTACAGTTACATGACTTACTTTCTTTAATAATGCTAGTACCCAATGTCGAATTTTGAAACCAGGATTGATATTGAAAACCTAGCCCACTTTCAAAGAAAAAACAGCCCAAGTGGCCTAATGGTTAATTCACTGGCCTCCTAAGCCAGGAATTGTGGGTTCGAGTCCCATCTGGAGTGATGTACAGCAGAGTAGTGCAGCGGAAGCGTGCTGGGCCCATAACCCAGAGGTCGATGGATCGAAACCATCCTCTGCTAACTAGAATTTGACTTTATATGCCACTTCAACTGCCTTCTAACTGGTAACTTTAATTTACACAAAATATTTTAGTTACACTAAATATTTAACGAATTGATCAACCAAAAATAGAAATGACCTGACATTATGTAAGCATCAATACGAATGCATTTCTTCCAGTTATTTCCTTTACTGTGTTTGAAGCATGATTTATTAACTTCTTTTTGATGGTATGTGTTGCCCGATCTCCTTATGTTAGTGAGTTTGACTCCCATATAGGGCAAGAGACAGCAGAGTTGCGCAGTGGAAGCGTGCTTGGCCCATAACCCAGAGGTCGATAGATCGAAACCATCCTCTGCTAAAATAATTGTAATGGTGCTTGTACCAGACCTTAACTGGTTTATTACAGTTACATGACTTATTTTCTTTAATTATGTCAGTACACAATGTAGCATTTCGAAACTAAGATTGATAATAAAAACCTAACCCACTTTCAAAAAACATCTTGCCCCAGTGGCCTAATGGATGAGGCACTGGCCTCCTAAGCCAGGGATTGTGGGTTCGAGTCCCATCTGGCGTGATGTACAGCAGAGTTGCGCAGTGGAAGCGTGCTTGGCCCATAACCCAGAGGTCGATTGATCGAAACCATCCTCTGCTAACAAGATTTTCACATTATATTCCACTTCAACTGCATTCTAACTGCTAACGTTATTTTACATGAAACATTTTAGTTACACTTAATATTTAACGAATTGATCAATACAAATTGAAATGACCTGACATTATGTAAGCATCAATACGAATGCATTTCTTCAAGTTATTTCCTTTACTTTTGTTGAAGCATGATTTCTTTAATTCTCTTTAATGGTCTGTGTTGCCCGACCTCCTTATATTAGTGTGTTCCACTCCCATTCAGCGAAAGCGACAGCAGAGTGGTGCAGCGGAAGCGTGCTGGGCCCATAACCCAGAGGTCAATGGATCAAAACCATCCTCTGCTAACTAGATTTTGACATTATATGCCACATCAACTGCATTCAAACTGCTAACGCTATTTTACACAAAACATTTTAGTTACACTAAATATTTAACGAATTGATCAACAAAAAATAGAAATGACCTGACATTATGTAAGCATCAATACGAATGCATTTCTTCCAGTTATTTCCTTTACTGTGTTTGAAGCATGATTTCTTTAATTCTCTTTAATGGTCTGTGTTGCCCGACCTCCTTAGGTTAGTGTGTTCGACTCTCATTCAGAGAATGCGACAGCAGAGTGGCGCAGAGGAAGCGTGCTGGGCCTATAACCCAGCAGTCGATGGATCTAAACCAAGCTCTGCTAAAAGAATTGAAATGCTGCTTGTACCAGACCTTAACTGGTTTATTACAGTTACATGACTTATTTTCTTTAATTATGTCAGTACACAATGTAGCATTTCGAAACTAAGATTAATAGTAAAAACCTAACCCACTTTCAAGAAATATCTTGCCCCAGTGGCCTAATGGATGAGGCACTGGCCTCCTAAGCCAGGGATTGTGGGTTCGAGTCCCATCTGGGGTGATGTACAGCAGAGTGGTGCAGCGGAAGCTTGCTGGGCCCATAACCCAGAGGTCGATGGATCGAAACCATCCTCTGCTAAAATAATTGTAATGTTGTATGTACCAGACCTTAACTGGTTTATTACAGTTACATGACTTATTTTCTACCTGCTAACGTTATTTTATAGAAAACATTTTAGTTACACTAAATATTTAACGAATTGATCAACCAAAAACAGAAATGACCTGACATTATGTAAGCATCAATACGAATGCATTTCTTCCAGTTATTTCCTTAACTGTGTTTGAAGCATGATTTATTTACTTCTTTTTGATGGTATGTGTTGCACGATCTCCTTATGTTAGTGTGTTCGACTCTCATTCAGCGAATGCGACAGCAGAGTGGCGCAGAGGAAGCGTGCTGGGCCTTTAATCCAGCGGTCCATGGATTGAAACCATCCTCTGCTAAAAGAATTGTAATGGTACTTGTACCAGACCTTAACTGGTTTATTACAGTTACATGACTTATTTTCTTTAATTATGTCAGTACACAATGTAGCATTTCGAAACTAAGATTAATAATAAAAACCTAACCCACTTTCAAGAAACATCTTGCCCCAGTGGCCTAATGGATGAGGCACTGGCCTCCTAAACCAGGGATTGTGGGTTTGAGCCCCAACTGGGTTGATGTACAGCAGAGTGGCGCAGCAGGCGTGCTGGGCCCATAACCAGAGGTCGATGGATCAAAACCATCCTCTGCTAACTAGAATTTCACATTATATGCCACTTCAACTGCATTCTAACTGCTAACTTTACTTTATACAAAATATTTTAGTTACACTAAATATTTAACGAATTGATCAACCAAAATAAGAAATGACCTGACATTATGTAAGCATCAATACCAATGCATTTCTTCCAGTTATTTCCTTTACTGTGTTTAAGCATGATTTATTAACTTCTTATTGATGGTATGTGTTGCCCGATCTCCTTATGTTAGTGAGTTTGACTCCCATTCAGAGCAAGAGGAAGCAGAGTGGGCGCCAGGCGTGCTGGGCCCCATAACCCAGAGGTCGATGGATCGAAACCATCCTCTGCTAAAAGAATTGTAATGTTGCATGTACCAGACCTTAACTGGTTTATTACAGTTACATGACTTATTTTCTACCTGCTAACGTTATTTTATAGAAAACATTTTAGTTACACTAAATATTTAACGAATTGATCAACAAAAATTGAAATGACCTGACATTATGTAAGCATCAATACGAATGCATTTCTTCCAGTTATTTCCTTAACTGTGTTTGAAGCATGATTTATTTACTTCTTTTTGATGGTATGTGTTGCACGATCTCCTTATGTTAGTGTGTTCGACTCTCATTCAGCGAATGCGACAGCAGAGTGGCGCAGAGGAAGCGTGCTGGGCCTTTAATCCAGCGGTCCATGGATTGAAACCATCCTCTGCTAAAAAAGAATTGTAATGGTACTTGTACCAGACCTTAACTGGTTTATTACAGTTACATGACTTATTTTCTTTAATTATGTCAGTACACAATGTAGCATTTTGAAACAAAGATTGATAATAAAAACCTAACCCACTTTCAAGGAACATCAAGCCCCAGTGGCCTCCTAAGCCAGGGATTGTGGGTTCGAGTCCCATCTGGGGTGATGTACAGCAGAGTGGCGCAGTGGAAGCATGCTGGGCCCATAACCCAGAGGTCAATGGATCGAAACCATCCTCTGCTAACTAGAATTAGACATTATATGCCACATCAACTGCATTCAAACTGCTAACGCTATTTTACACAAAACATTTTAGTTACACTAAATATTTAACGAATTGATCAACAAAAAATAGAAATGACCTGACATTATGTAAGCATCAATACGAATGCATTTCTTCCAGTTATTTCCTTTACTGTGTTTGAAGCATGATTTCTTTAATTCTCTTTAATGGTCTGTGTTGCCCGACCTCCTTAGGTTAGTGTGTTCGACTCTCATTCAGAGAATGCGACAGCAGAGTGGCAGAGGAAGCGTGCTGGGCCTATAACCCAGCAGTCGATGGATCTAAACCAACCTCTGCTAAAAGAATTGAAATGCTGCTTGTACCAGACCTTAACTGGTTTATTACAGTTACATGACTTATTTTCTTTAATTATGTCAGTACACAATGTAGCATTTCGAAACTAAGATTAATAGTAAAAACCTAACCCACTTTCAAGAAACATCTTGCCCCAGTGGCCTAATGGATGAGGCACTGGCCTCCTAAGCCAGGGATTGTGGGTTTGAGTCCCATCTGGAGTGATGTACAGCAGAGTGGCGCAGTGGAAGCGTGCTGGGCCCATAACCCAGAGGTCGATGGATCGAAACCATCCTCTGCTAACTAGAATATGACATTATATGCCACTTCAACTGCATTCAAACTGCTAAAGCTATTTTACACAAAACATTTTAGTTACACTAAATATTTAACGAATTGATCAACCAAAAATAGAAATGACCTGACATTATGTAAGCATCAATACAAATGCATTTCTTCCAGTTATTTCCTTTACTGTGTTTGAAGCATGATTTCTTTACTTCTTTTTGATGGTATGTGTTGCCCGATCTCCTTATGTTAGTGAGTTTGACTCCCATATAGAGCAAGAGACAGGAGAGTGGGCGCCAGGCGTGCTGGGCCCATAACCCAGAGGTCGATGGATCGAAACCATCCTCTGCTAAATAGAATTTGACATTATATGCCACTTCAACTGCATTCAAACTGCTAATGCTATTTTAAACAAAACATTTTAGTTACACTAAATATTTAACGAATTGATCAACAAAAAATAGAAATGACCTGACATTATGTAAGCATCAATACGAATGCATTTCTTCCAGTTATTTCCTTTACTGTGTTTGAAGCATGATTTCTTTAATTCTCTTTAATGGTCTGTGTTGCCCGATCTCCTTATGTTAGTGTGTTCCTCCCATTCAGCGGCGACAGCAGAGTGGCGCGAGCGTGCTGGGCCCATAACCCAGAGGTCGATGGATCGAAACCAACCTCTGCTAAAATAATTGTAATAGTGCTTGTACCAGACCTTAACTGGTTTATTACAGTTACATGACTTATTTTCTTTAATTATGTCAGTGCAAATGTAGCATTTTGAAACAAAGGTTGATAATGAAAACCTAACCCACCTTCATGGAACATCAAGCCCCAGTGGCCTAATGGATAAGGCACTGGCCTCCTAAGCCAGGGATTGTGGGTTTGAGTCCCATCTGGGGTGATGTACAGCAGAGTGGGCGCAGCGAGCGTGCTGGGCCCATAACCCAGAGGTCGATGGATCGAAACCATCCTCTGCTAACTAGAATTTGACAATATATGCCACTTCAACTGCATTCAAACTGCTAACGTTATTTTACACAAAACATTTTAGTTACACTTAATATTTAACGAATTGATCAACAAAAATTGAAATGACCTGACATTATGTAAGCATCAATACGAATGCATTTCTTCCAGTTATTTCATTTACTTTGGTTGAAGCATGATTTCTTTAATTCTCTTTAATGTTCTGTGTTGCCCGACCTCCTTAGGTTAGTGTGTTCCACTCCCATTCAGTGAAAGTGACAGCAGAGTGGCGCAGAGGAAGCGTGCTGGGCCCATAACCCAGCGGTCGATGGATCGAAACCATCCTCTGCTAAAAGAATTGAAATGGTGCTTGTATCAGACCTTAACTGGTTTATTACAGTTACATGACCTATTTTCTTTAATTATGTCAGTACACAATGTAGCATTTTGAAACAAAGATTGATAATAAAAACCTAACCCACTTTTCAGGAACATCAATCCCTAGTGGCCTAATGGATAAGGCACTGGCCTCCTAAGCCAGGGATTGTGGGTTTGAGTCCCATCTGGGGTGATGTACAGCAGAGTGCTGTAGCATTTTGAAACTAAGATTAATAATAAAAACCTAACCCACTTTCAAGAAACAACTTGCCCCAGTGGCCTAATGGATGAGGCACTGGCCTCCTAAGTCAGGGATTGTGGGTTCGAGTCCCATCTGGGGTGATGTACAGCAGAGTGGCAGCCAGGCGTGCTGGGCCCATAACCAGAGGTCGATGGATCGTAACCATCCTCTGCTAACTAGATTTTCACATTATATGCCATTTTAACTGCTAACGTTATTTTACACAAAACATTTTAGTTGAACTAAATATTTAACGAATTGATCAACCAAAAATAGAAATTACCTGACATTATGTAAGCATCAATACGAATGCATTTCTTCCAGTTATTTCCTTTACTGTTTTTGAAGCATGATTTATTTACTTCTTTTAGGAATGTGTTGCACTATCTCCTTATGTTAGTGAGTTTGACTCCCATATATAGGGCGAAGCCGCGGACCAGGGTAGTGTGCCTCCCGGGGGCCAGAGCGGCGATGGAGTCTTGTTTGAAGCTGCTGGCTAAGGATGAGCGTAGGTACAGTCAGATTGTAATACATGCGGGTGGTAACGACGCCCGAGCCCGTAGGTCGGAAGTCAGTAAAATGAATGTGGAATCGGTGTGTGCTTATGCCAAGACGTTGTCGGACACCGTAATTTTCTCTGGCCCTCTCCCAAATTTGAAAACTGACGAATTATATAGCCGTATGTCGTCTTTCAACCGCTGGCTGTCGGTGGTGCCCAGCGAATAAGGTGGGCTACGTAGACAACTGGAAGACTTTCTGGGGAAAACCTGATCTGATGAGGAGGGCGTCCATCCCACGTTGGAAGGAGCGTCTCATTTCTGCGAATATGACCACGTTGATCACCGGACCTAATCCATGACAATCCGGGGTTCAGATCAGGAACCGGAGCAGAGTTGTAGTTTAACACCCTTCTCTGCTCTTCTTGTCAAGCAGTTACCCATCCATTACTCTAGAATAGAGACTGTGAAGACTGTGTCTGTCCCACGGCCACTTAAATTAAATAAATCTAAAGTAAACACAAGAGGAGTCGTACACAATAACCTTATACAAGTTAACACCATTATTTCAGCAGTGCAACAAAACAGGACTATTAAATGTGGTCTCCTAAATATTAGATCTCTGTCATCTAAAGCTGTGTTACTAAATGATTTAATAACAGATAATCACATTGATTTATGTTGTCTAACTGAAACCTGGCTGCGCCATGAAGCATATGTCTGCCTAAATGAGTCGACTCCTCCAAGTCATGTTAATACTCACATTCTTCGAGACACCGGTCGAGGAGGTGGAGTACCAGCCATCTTTGACTCGAGCCTTTTAATAAATCCTAAACCTAAATTAAATTACGACTCATTTGAAAGCCTTGTTCTTAGTCTTTCACATCCAACCTGGAAAACATTACAGCCGATTCTATTTGTGATTCTGTACGGCCACCGGTCCATATTCAGAGTTTATATCAGAATTTTCAGAATTTATATCAAGTTTGGTTCTTAAAACTGATAAAGTTATTATTGTAGGAGATTTTAATATTCATGTGGATGTTGATAATGATTGCCTAGGTACTGCATTCATCTCATTGTTGGACTCGATCGGCTTTCGTCAGAGAGTACAGAAACCCACTCACAGCTTTGGCCACATGCTTGATCTTGTTCTTACATATGGCGTTGACATTGAGCATTTGAAGGTCTTCCCACAGAATCCTCTTCTGTCAGACCACAGCCTTATAACTTTTGAGTTTATACTACCGGAGTGTACACCGCTAGTCAAAAGTTTCTACACCAGATGTCTAACTGACAGTGCTGTAGCTAAATTTAAAGAAGCGATTCCTTCTGCACTTGATTCAATACCATGTCTCAATATAACAGAGGACTCCTGGTCTAACTTTAGTCCGTCCCAGATTGATCATCTTGTTGATAGTGCCACAGGCTCACTGAGAACGACACTGGACTCGATAGCCCCTCTGAAGAAGAAGAGGGTGAGGAAGAGGTTTGCTCCTGGTATAACCCTCAGACCGCACATTAAAGCAAACGTCACGAAAGCTTGAAAGCATTTGGCGTTCAACTAATCGGGCTTAGTTTGGCGAGATAGTCTTAAAACTTATAAGAAGGCCCTCCGCAATGCCAGAGCAGAATATTACTCATCAGTAATAGAGAAGAATAAGAACAACCCTAGGTTTCTCTTTAGCACTGTAGCCAGGCTGACAGAGAGTCACAGCTCTGTGGAGCCCAGTATTCCTATAGACCTCAGTAGTAATGACTTTATGAACTTCTTCAATGAGAAGATTTTAACTATTAGGGACAAGATTAATAATCTCTTGCCCTTAACCAGTGCCAATCTGTCCTCAAGTGGAATGGAAACCCCTGTATGTCCTGGTATATATTTAGATGGCTTTTCTCCCATCAACCGTGACCAATTATCTTTAATAGTTTCTACTTCTAACACGTCTACCTGTCTCTTGGACCCTATCCCGACTAGGCTGCTTAAAGACGTTTTGCCTTTAATTGGCAGCTCTCTTTTGGATATTATTAATGTGTCTTTGTTAACAGGCCACGTACCACATTCCTTCAAAGTAGCTGTAATTAAACCTCTCCTGAAGAAGCCCACTCTGGATCCAGAGGTTTTGGCTAACTACAGACCGATCTCTAACCTCCCCTTCCTCTCTAAGATCCTTGAGAAAGTGGTCGCAAATCAGTTGTGTGACTTTCTACATCAGAATAGTTTATTTGAAGAGTTTCAGTCAGGATTTAGAAAACACCACAGCACAGAGACAGCACTTGTGAAGATTACGAATGACCTCTTAATGGCAGCAGATAAAGGACTCATCTCTGTACTGGTCTTGTTAGACCTTAGTGCTGCATTCGACACCATTGACCATAACATCCTATTACAGAGACTGGAGCAGTCGATTGGTATTTCAGGCACCGCCTAAGTTGGTTTAAATCCTATTTATCAGATCGATCTCAGTTTGTATTTGTAAACGATGAAGCCTCAATGACCACCAACATTAGTCACGGAGTTCCACAAGGTTCTGTGCTTGGACCAATTCTATTTACCTTATACATGCTTCCTTTGGGCAATATTACCAGGAAACACTCTATAAACTTTCATTGTTATGCAGATGATACTCAACTATATCTATCGATAAAACCAGAGGAGACTAACCAACTCACTAAAATTCAAGCATGTCTTAGTGACAGAAAAACATGGATGACGGCAACTTCTTGATGTTAAACTCAGACAAAACCGAAGTAATTCTACTCGGCCCTGAGCACCTCAGAGATCAATTATCTGGTGATGTGATTTCTGTAGATGGCATTACTCTAGCATCCAACACCACTGTAAAGAATCTCGGCGTTATCTTTGATGGGACTTGTCCTTTAACTCCCACATAAAGCAAATCTCAAGGACTGCATTCTTCCATCTACGTAATATTTCAAAAATCAGGCACATCTTGTCTCAAAAAGATGCAGAGAAATTGGTTCACGCGTTCGTTACTTCGAGACTGGATTACTGCAACTCCTTATTATCAGGCTGCACTAATAAATCTCTTAGGTCCCTCCAGTTGATCCAGAATGCTGCAGCTCATATTCTCACTAAAACTAAGAAAAGAGATCACATTACTCCTGCACTAGCTGCTCTGCACTGGCTCCCTGTAAAATCAAGAATCACTTTTAAAATTCTTCTCTTAACTTACAAAGCCTTAATTGGTGATGCACCATCATATTTTAAAGAGCTTGTAGTACCGTATCGCCCCACCAGAGAGCTGCGCTCACTAAATGCGGGGCTACTTGTAGTTCCGAGAGTCTTAAAATGTAAAATGGGAGCCAGAGCCTTTAGTTATCAAGCTCCTCTTTTATGGAACCAGCTTCCACCTTCAGTCCGGGAGGCAGACACAGTCACCACATTCAAGAGTAGACTGAAGACTTTCCTCTTTGACAGAGCTTATAGTCAGGGCTGAATCAGGTTTGCCCTGGTCCAGCCCCTGGATATGCTGGTATAGGCTTATAGCTGCTGTGGATGTTTAGGATGCACTGAGCACCTCTCTCCTCTTTTCTTTCTCCTATGGATGAATCTTCATCTCTCCATCACCGATGGATCGAAACCATCCTCTGCTAACTAGAATTTGACATTATATGCCACTTCAACTGCATTCAAACTGCTAACGCTATTTTACACAAAACATTTTAGTTACACTAAATATTTAACGAATTGATCAACCAAAAATAGAAATGACCTGACATTATGTAAGCATCAATACGAATGCATTTCTTCCAGTTATTTCCTTTACTGTGTTTGAAGCATGATTTCTTTAATTCTCTTTAATGGTCTGTGTTGCCCGACCTCCTTAGGTTAGTGTGTTCGACTCTCATTCAGAGAATAAGACAGCAGTGTGGCGCAGAGGAAGCGTGCTGGGCCTATAACCCAGTGGTCCATGGATCGAAACCATCCTCTGCTAAAAGAATTGGAATGTTACTTGTACCAGACCTTAACTGGTTTATTACAGTTACATGACTTATTTTCTTTAATTATGTCAGTACACAATGTAGCATTTTGAAACAAAGATTGATAATAAAAACCTAACCCACTTTCAAGGAACATCAAGCCCCAGTGGCCTTCTAAGCCAGGGATTGTGGGTTTGAGTCCCATCTGGGGTGATGTACAGCAGAGTGGCGCAGAGGAAGCGTGCTGGGCCCATAACCCAGAGGTCGATGGATCGAAACCATCCTCTGCAAACTAGATTTTCACATTATATTCCTTTACTGTGTTTGAAGCATGATTTCTTTAATTCTCTTTAATGGTCTGTGTTGCCCGACCTCCTTAGGTTAGTGTGTTCGACTCTCATTCAGAGAATGAGACAGCAGAGTGGCGCAGAGGAAGCGTGCTGGGCCTATAACCCAGCAGTCGATGGATCGAAACCATCCTCTGCTAAAAGAATTGTAATGCTGCTTGTACCAGACCTAAACTGGTTTATTACAGTTACATGACTTATTTTCTTTAATTATGTCAGTACACAATGTAGCATTTCGAAACTAAGATTAATAGTAAAAACCTAACCCACTTTCAAGAAACATCTTGCCCCAGTGGCCTAATGGATGAGGCACTGGCCTAAGCCAGGGATTGTGGGTTCGAGTCCCATCTGGGGTGATTTACAGCAGAGTGGCGCAGCGGAAGCTTGCTGGGCCCATAACCCAGAGGTCGATGGATCGAAACCATCCTCTACTAACTAGATTTTCACATTATATGCCACTTCAACTGCATTCTAACTGCTAACATTATTTTACACAAAATATTTTAGTTACACTAAATATTTAACGAATTCATCAACAAAAATAGAAATGACCTGACATTATGTAAGCATCAATACGAATGCATTTCTTCCAGTTAGTTCCTTTACTTTGTTTGAAGCATGATTTATTTACTTCTTTTTGATGGTATGTGTTGCCCGATCTCCTTATGTTAGTGGGTTTGACTCCATATAGAGCAAGAGACAGGAGAGTGGCGCAGCGTGCTGGGCCCATAACCCAGAGGTCGATGGATCGAAACCATCCTCTGCTAACTAGATTTTCACATTATATGCCACTTCAACTGCATTTTAACTGCTAACGTTATTTTACACAAAACATTTTAGTCACACTTAATATTTAACGAATTGATCAACCAAAAATAGAAATGACCTGACATTTCCTTTTCCTTTACTAATTTTCACATTATATGCCACATTATATGCCACTTCAATTGCATTCTAACTGCTAATGTTATTTTACACAAAACATTTTAGTTACACTAAATATTTAACGAATTGATCAACAAAAATAGAAATTACCTGACATTATGTAAGCATCAATACGAATGCATTTCTTCCAGTTAGTTCCTTTACTGTGTTTGAAGCATGATTTATTTACTTCTTTTTGATGGTATGTGTTGCCCGATCTCATTATGTTAGTGAGTTTGTGGGTTCGAGTCCCATCTGGGGTGATGTACAGCAGAGTGGCTCAGCGGTGCTGGGCCCATAACCCAGAGGTCGATGGATCGAAACCATCCTCTGCTAACTAGTTTTTCACATTATATGCCACTTCAACTGCATTTTAACTGCTAACGTTATTTTACACAAAACATTTTAGTTACACTTAATGTTTAACGAATTGATCAACCAAAAATAGAAATGACCTGACATTATGTAAGCATCAATACCAATGCATTTCTTCCAGTTATTTCCTTTACTGTGTTTAAAGCATGATTTATTAACTTCTTTTTGATGGTCTGTGTTGCCCGATCTCCTTATGTTAGTGAGTTTGACTCCCATTCAGAGCAAGAGGCAGCAGAGTGGCGCAGCGGAAGCGCGTGGGCCCATAACCCAGAGGTTGATAGATCGAAACCATCCTCTGCTAAAAAAATTGAAATTGTGCTTGTATCAGAACTTAACTGGTTTATTACAGTTACATGACTTATTTTCTTTAATTATGTCAGTACACAATGTAGCATTTTGAAACAAAGGTTGATAATGAAAACCTAACCCACCTTCATGGAACAACAAGCCCCAGTGGCCTAATGGATAAGGCACTGGCCTTCTAAGCCAGGGATTGTGGGTTCGAGTCCCATCTGGGGTGATGTACAGCAGAGTACAGCAGAGCTGGGCCCATAACCCAGAGGTCGATGGATCGAAACCATCCTCTGCTAACTAGATTTTCACATTATCTGCATTCTAACTGCTAACGTTATTTTACACAAAACATTTTAGTCACACTTAATATTTAACGAATTGATCAACCAAAAATAGAAATGACCTGACATTTCCTTTTCCTTTACTAATTTTCACATTATATGCCACAGTATATGCCACTTCAACTGCATTCTAACTGCTAACGTTATTTTATAGAAAACATTTTAGTTACACTAAATATTTAACGAATTGATCAACCAAAAATAGAAATGACCTGACATTATGTAAGTATCAATACCAATGCATTTCTTCCAGTTATTTCCTTTACTTTGGTTGAATCATGATTTCTTTAATTCTCTTTAATGGTCTGTGTTGCCCGACCTCCTTAGGTTAGTGTGTTCCACTCCCATTCAGTGAAAGCGACAGCAGAGTGGGCGCAGAGGAAGCGTGCTGGGCCCATAACCCAGGGGTCCATGGATCGAAACCATCCTCTGCTAAAATAATTGTAATGGTACTTGTACCAGACCTTAACTGGTTTATTACAGTTACATGTCTTATTTTCTTTAATTATGTCAGTACACAGTGTAGCATTTTGAAACAAAGATTGATAATAAAAACCCAACCCACTTTCAAGGAACATCAAGCCCCAGTGGCCTAATGGATAAGGCACTGCCTCCAAGCTGGGGAACAATAGTCCAGCAAGGAAAAGGGGGAGAAGGGAGACAGAGAGACAGAGAGACAGAGAGACAGAGAGACAGAGAGACGAAAGTGAGCCGGGTTCAAATCCTGACACCAGCAGGATGGAGATTTATGATATTCATATTAAAAGTGCTTGTGTTGCCCGATAGACGTGTGCAATGCAATTAACTGTTATGTTAGTATGAAATACAATTTCCATACTTTACTTATGATGTATCAAATGCAGATAACCTGTTAATACACGTTTTAAATAAAACGCCCCTTGTTTACTCAAGATATTGACGTTATCTATAATTTTAACATAAACTGAGAGAACTGAGATAGTATTGATATATACATTGTAATTCTATTATCTCTCATTTGAGTTACTGTGGCCCTGGGTAAAAGTGATAAAAACTGGTCAGAGTCTAACAAAACAATAGTGTACCTTTTACTCTACACAAGTTTTATTTGTCACTTGAAAACAAGAGTTTGAAAGCAAAACGTATGAGAAATGCAACGATTTATTAAAATAAGATATGGAGAAAATATACAAAACAACACATTATAATAAAACACATAAACATATTAAACAACTATATACAAAAAGAATGTCCAAAGTTATTTTTTTCTCCTGCTTTCCAACCACTGCTCCTTTGGAAGTGTCTCGACTGAGGGGCAGTAAATGACCCCCTTATACTGGCTGTGCCCAGTCTCTGCAGTCCTGAACTGCCCGCATTTTTTGCACGTGTTGTGCTGTACTTTTCTGTGAAATTTTCTGCGGGCAGGAGCAGGAGCAGAAGAGCACAGCCAGGAGCAGGTCCAGGAGCAGCGGCAGGGGCAGGAGCAGTGGCAGGAGCAGGGCCAGGAGCAGGGCCAGGAGCAGGGCCAGGAGCACGGCCAGGATCAGTGGCAGGGCCAGGAGCACGGCCAGGAGCAGTGGCAGGAGCACGGCCAGGAGCAGTGGCAGGAGCACGGCCAGGAGCAGGGCCAGGAGCACGCCAGGAGCAGTGGCAGGAGCACGGCCAGGAGCAGTGGCAGGAGCACGGCCAGGAGCAGGGCCAGGAGCACGGCCAGGAGCAGTGGCAGGGCCAGGAGCAGCCAGGATCAGTGGCAGGGCCAGGAGCACGACCAGGAGCAGTGGCAGGAGCACGACCAGGAGCAGTGGCAGGAGCACGGCCAGGAGCAGGGCCAGGAGCACGGCCAGGAGCAGTGGCAGGAGCGGCCAGGAGCAGTGGCAGGAGCACGGCCAGGAGCAGGGCCAGGAGCACGGCCAGGAGCAGTGGCAGGGCCAGGAGCACGGCCAGGAGCAGTGCCAGGAGCACGGCCAGGAGCAGTGGCAGGAGCACGGCCAGGAGCAGTGGCAGAAGCACGGCCAGGAGAACGGCCAGGATCAGAGGCAGGAGCACGGCCAGGAGTGGCAGGAGCACGGCCAGGAGCAGTGGCAGGAGCACGGCCAGGAGCAGGGCCAGGAGCAGGAGCAGGAGCAGGAGCAGGAGCAGGAGCAGGAGCCAGAGCAGGAACAAGCCTCTGAGGGACCGAGAGTGAAGTGGGGAACAACTGCCTTGTGGCATTGGCTGGGCGAAGGAAAGATGGCTGTCGAACCACCAGCTGAGGGGCCAGGGATGGAGCAGGAAAGAGCTGTCGCTCCGACTTCCTCTTCAACCTGGCCTGTCCGACAGTGCTGCTGGGCAGTGTATAGAGATGTGCCGGGCTCGGCAAGGTGGGTAATGATGTTGGTGGTTGAGTGGCACAAATAAGAGGGTGAGCTGCCTGGGACATTAGACTCGGCGTATTTAGCCCTTGCATGACAACTGCATTGTCCTGCTTCTTCACCCTCTTATTGTGCCACTGCACCAGGGTGGTGTGGCTCACGTCCACCAGCTGCAGGGTGGTATCCTGCATGACTATCCCATTGTCAAGAATGCACTGCCTGACTTGCGATAGTCATCCAGGATTAGCAGCCATCTGGACAGTGTGCCAGCCCCCTTCTTCCTTGGACTGCGGTGTATGGAGCAGAGCCTGATAAATATAGTCTCTATCAGGCGGCATCAGTCAGGCCACTGTGCAAGTGGGCCAGTGGTTGTCAGGCTGTGCCTCTTCAAACTTTCCACCCCTGGAGGTGAAGTCCTGCTTGTTTTTGGGGACTTGAACCTCCCGTGTCCAGCCGACTCTGGTGCCTGGCAGAGAATATGATGCGTTTTTATCATACTCCTCCAGCTTCTGCCACAGAGCAACAATGTTGCTTGCCTATGCAAAGAGAGAGTAGTACGCGGAACACGGTGCATGAGAAGAAAATAAATCTGAATCAATGAGTTTGAATATGAATTACATGGCACAAAGAGAGAATCAAATATGTCAATGACAATACATGTTCCTCACCGTCTGGTTGCTCAGAGCCATGGAGGACTGGTTCCTCAACTCCACCAGACACTCTGCCAACTTGTCCACCTTGTCCAACCCTGGCATGCACAAATTATCCACAGCCTGGATAAATCAGAGAAAGATGAGTCACACAATTTGAGGAAAGTAAGCAATGGGACAAGAGACGGGTACAGTGATTTTATTTATCTATACAAAATGATGTATTTATATACCTCAGACTCTGAGGAGACACCTGGCTGTGGTATGACGGCAGCAGGATGGGAGGAGGCAGGAGGCTCGAAGGTGGAGGTAGCAGCCTGGGAGGAGGGAGGAGGCTCGAAGGTGGAGGTAGCACCCTGGGAGGAGGAGGAGGCTGGAAGGTGGAGGTAGCACCCTGGGAGGAGGCAGGAGGCTGGAAGTAGGAGGCAGGAGGCTGGGAGGAGGAGGGAGGAGGCTGGAATGAGGAGGTAGCACCCTGGGAGGAGGAGGCTGGAAGATGGAGGTAGCACCCTGGGAGGAGGCAGGAGGCTGGAAGTAGGAGGCAGGAGGCTGGGAGGAGGAGGAGGCTGGAATGAAGAGGTAGCACCCTGGGAGGAGGAGGAGGCTCGAAGGTGGAGGTAGCACCCTGGGAGGAGTTAGCAGGCTGGGAGGTGGACGCAGCCGGCAGGGAGGAGGCAGGAGTCTGGAAGAGCAGATAGGTGGCTGCAGGCTGAGAAGAGTCAGTGAGGCTTGGTTCATCCAGGAGACTTGACACTGTGTCTTCCTGGAAGCCCTTTTCTTCTTCTTCTTCTTCTTCTTCTTCTTCTTCTTCTTCTTCTTCTTCTTCTTCTTCTTCTTCTTCTTCTTCTTCTTCTTCTTCTTCTTCTTCTTCTTCTTCTTCTTCTTCTTCTTCTTCTTCTTCTTCTTCTTCTTCCTCTCTCTCGTTCACATCCTCCAGCATAGTGTCTGTCTCCTCTGAGTCAGGGAGTATCTTAAGGGGCTGACCAGTCTGACTCAACAAATAGTCAACCCCGATAAGCTCACCTATGAAAAAAGACAAACAAACATCACTAGTTTTAGTTAAAGCATATATATATATATATATATATATATAACCGACAAAATAATTATGTAGCCAGGTATTAACAATACTTACCAGTGTATTTCGAAGGTGGCCTGAAGGTTGGCACAAATGCCCGACCAAACACCTTCAGCGTGTTGGTGTTGACACAGTGTGTCACGTCACCGGCGTACGTCAGGAACGATGACGGCTTGCTGGTCACCGCTGCAGTCGCCCGATCCTGGTTCCACCTGTTCAGGCCTTCCAGGAGATATAGCTGAAAATTCAGCGCATTCGCACTAGTTCCTGGAAGGAATGAAATGTTTTTAATGCTTTCCAATCTGAATAATGCTTTCAAACATAACCCAAAAGTTATTTTAAATAAAAAACACGAGAGACACTAACCTGGAATGAACCTGTTCAAGTGGAGGTGAAAGGACTCCAGGGATGTGGACCCTCTGGCACAGCGATAACGTGTCAAGGTTACCCGACTCTTGGTGGTCGTTCCGACCTTCCTGTAGAGCGGCACACCTGGGCGTCCTGGATGCACCCCACGTGGCGCTTCTGCACATTCCAAATGTGCTCCATGCGTGCCTGGTTCAGCAGTGGCACCCCATAAGGTCTCTTCCCTTTTCCACCCAGAGTATACAGCAGCTGCTCGAGGAGGTTGATGGTGGCCTCCACACCGCGTGTCCTCCTACGGCAGTAATGGCCCAGCTCCTTTTACTGATCCGGCGTGTCCACCAGGCGATCAGTTATTGCTAACACACCCTCTTGCCAGAGCTGCTCTCTTTTGCCTGCCGCAACAGAGTGACGTCCCTGCGTCCCACTCAAGACACAGGCTGACAAGCTGCTCATGAAAATGGGATAAAGGGTGTGAGCATCGGTAGTGCAGCCGGCCCAGCCTCCGCATAAAGTGCCATATGTCCAGCCGTATGTGGAGGTCTGGCCAAGCTGCAAACCTGGTCTGCAGCTTGCTCAACCCTTCATTAACACAGCAGCCACAGTCAATGTAAAGCACCAGTGGGGGTGGGACAGCGACCTGGCGGTACCCGCTCCATCACTCCGGAGACCATCACGTCCAGTCCGCCCCTCCTGCACCAAAGTCAGGACACTGTTCAGTACCTCATTGCGATGGAGGTCACCCAGAAACTGTCCCCCTGCCGTGGCCGGCCAGCTTCTTTGTGATCTGTGATGTGACGGCATGAATTTTAGATGACACTTCTTTTAACACATTATCTAAAGGGAAAGTAGATTTATTACACATTCTAAATCTATAATAATTGCAAATGCATTTTATCACAGACAAATATGTTAATGTGTACAAGAGAATACATATAATGTACATGGCAATGTAATACAAAGTTATATTATGTTGTAGCGTAGGAGCTTATTTGCCCAGTACTTTAAGTTTAACAACTCAACAATAAGGGCCAGCTGGCTAGCCCATTTCTTCACTACAAAACACACGTAGACCGCCAAGCAAAACACATAGCAAAACACACAAAACACAACTCGGAATACAGTTAATTTAGTGTCTTTCAAGGTTTATATAGTTCTTTCCGTCAACAGAAACAAACACTGTCCTTTAGCGGAAAACGCGACTCAAAAGGAGTCTGCAGATAACTGAAAGATTTCTCTTATCACATTACTAAAACAACATATAATTTCCAAAGACACAATTACATAAATGTGGGGGGCGGCGGGATGTGGGCAATGCCAGGAGGGTGGAAATGTCCTGTAGAGTCCAGTTCAGAAGATGGGGAAGGTGTGGGTGTGTGCGTGTGTGCGTGAGAGAGTGTTTGTGTGGGTGTGGGATTGTTGGGAGAAAAGAAACAAGCGGTCGGGCCTGGAGAGGAGGGTGTAAGGACTTAGCTGTAGGGCATTTCTGTAGGAAGGAGATTCTCGAACATCCGAGCAGATTCTGGTCTGGAGGCTCCTGACAACCTGCTTATTGGATCATCTGCTTCCCAAGTCTTGCTTTCGGTTTCACCCACTCTCGCGCCTCGCTCTGGTCACCATGTTGTTTTTTTTCCAAATGTTTGTTGGTTCCTTCCCTTTCCTGCTCACAGGTGCTCCAATTTATCAACTGTTAGGCTCCACACACTTTTCCTGTTCACAGATGCCTAATTAATCAACGTTTAGGCTCCACCCACTTTTCCTGTGGGGGAGGGATAAGGCTGTCCTCTGCTACAATGTATTACCCTTTTTGGTTGAGTCCATCTTTAGATCGACCCAAATGTGGAGGTGATGCTGGCCCTAATGTGGTCGTCGGCAGAGGATGTCCCTGCCGTACACAGACAGCAGCCAGCGACTGGTGGGGATGTCGATGGGCTCTGGGGGCTCCTGGCAGACCACTGGAAGGAGACTGGGCCGCTCCACAAAGTTAGCACACTCCCCAGCATAGTGTGCTAAGCGGTTTAGCCATTCCTCCCCATGGTTCTCCTTCAGCTGCCTCGCCAGTCGTGCTGGACTGTTGCCGAGTCGGTCCCGAAGCAGCGAATGACACGGATGTCACAAGCATACCTGAAATGCACATTTCATTTGATTTATTTGTTTGGCTATTTAAATACAGGGACAGTGTATAATAAACATATAGCACCAAGTGTAACACTATTCTAATATGCACCTGTTTATGAATTTACAAAAACATTTGACAAAAAAGTGTTTATTTTCCTTTGTTGCAGTGATTAGTAACATTTTCAAGGGAGGCTGTTTCAGAACCGCTTTACTCACTTTTGGGTCAGGATCAGTCGAAACAACTGTTGGTGTGGCAGGTCCAGCTGGTTCCGGACAGTCTGACTGGTCGACAGGTATTGCTTGGAGCACACAGTGCACCTGAGTGTCTCCGTCACCATCAGGTAATACCTGTCGATGTCCAGGACCTTCCTCGACCGCTTGTGGACACCGGAGCCCGTCAGCTGCTTCCCACAATCTGGGCAGAACACCCTCACCTTCCACAGGCGGTAGGGCATCCACACCATCAGCGGGTGTGTAAAAAAGCGGTCGGGTGTTGGAGTCTGATGGTAGATGAGGGCCGGAACAGGGGGCTCGTACCACAGCTTCAAATCGGTCCGCAGTTTGCCGGAGGGAAAGAGGGTGTTAGCAATCCACCTCTGGTCCTGCACAGGGAGGGTCTACCTCATTTCCGGCGGCAACCAGAATGAATCTGCAGCCCCAGCAGCAGCTATTTCCAAAGCTGTTGATGGCCCCCCTGAAAATCAAAAATCAAAAAATTCCCCAAACCCAAAAGCCTTAATTGAACCATCATATTTTAAAACTTGAAAAATGCCCCCAAAGGGGGCCGCCCAAAAAGGGGTTTGTAGTTCCCAAATCTTAAAATGAAAGGGAGCCAGAGTTTTTGTTATAACTCCCTTTTAGGGAACCATTCCCTTCGGAGGAACGTACCACTTAAAGAACGAAGACTTTTTTTTTTACAGAGAAATCGGGGCTGAACAAAGTTTGCCCACCCCCCTGAATCTGGAAGGCTTAATGGATGGGGGCACTGGCCCCTTTTTCTTTTCCCTTGGATGAATTTACTCTCCATCCATTGGAAAACCATCCTCTCTAACTAAAATTTACATTATATGCCACTAACCCGATTAAACTGCTAATTATTTTACACAAAAATTTAGTTAATCAAAATTTAACAATTACAAAAAAAAATAGAAATGACCTGACATTATGAAAAAATTTTAATGCATTTCTTCCAGTTTTTTTTACTTTTTTGGGAACATTTTTTATTTTTTAATGGTTGTGTGTCTATCTTTGGGTTAGGGTTTATTTCAGAGAAAAGACAGAGGTGGGAGGAAGGGGGGAAAAACCCAGGGCTGGATCGAAACCACCCTTGAAAAAATTTCACAAATTCCCAAACTGGTTTTTAATTACAATTATTTTTTAATGTAGACAAATGTAATTTAAAAAAGATTGATAATAAAAACCAACCCACTTTCAAAAACTTTTCCCCATCCCTTCCCCAATTTGTTTTGACCCCCAGGGGGGGTGTGTCCAAAAAAATTTTGGGCCCAAAAAAAAAATAGGGACAAAATTCTCAAACTAGATTTTCCAAAATTTTCTTTTTATTTTTTAAAGCAATTTTTTTAATTCTTTTTAAATTGTGCTGCGACCCCCTTAGGTTAGTGGTTATCCTTTCGGAAAAGGGAACAGGAGTGGCAGGGAAGGCTGGGCCAAAACCCAGGGGTATGGATCAAACCACCCTTTTGCTAAAAAGAATTAAAGCCCTTTAAACCTTAACGGGTTTAACGTTAAATTTTACTTTTTTTTTAAAAGTTTTAAAATTGTTTTAAAAACCAAAATAGAAAAACCCAACCCACTTTCAAGCATTTCCCAGTTAATGGTAGGCAGGGTCCTTTTGGGTTTCGGTCCCACCCCTTTATGAAGGAGTGCGAGCAAGGGGCCCCAAACCCAGGGGTGGGACGAAACCTCCTTTAAAAAACCCAATTTATAAACCAACCACCTCGCAAATTTTTTTTTTCCCAAAAATATTTTTTTTACAAACTTTAACGTTTTATAACAAAAAAAAAATAATTATGAAGCACAAGAAGCTTTTTTCCCAGTTGTTCCTTTACTTTTTGAAATGTTTATTTTTTTTATGGAAAAAGGTCCTCTCCAGTTGGGGTTTAATCATTGGGGGAGTTTTGAGGTGGGCAAAAAAAGGCCCAAAACCCCAAAGGAGGCCCGGGGATCAAACCTCCTTTTAACTAGATTTTCACATTATTCCCATTCAACTTTTTTAACGAAAATTTTTTACACAAAACATTTAGACACTTAATATTTAACAATTGATAACCAAAAATAGAAATGACCTGACTTTTCCCTTTTCCTTTTAATTTTCCTTTATATGCCACATTAAGCCACTAATTGCTTTCTAACTGCTAATGTTATTTTAACAAAAATTTTAGTTGTTAATAAATATTTAAAAATTGATCAAAAAAAAATAAAAATTACAATTAAAATCAATAGAATTTTATTTTTCCGGGTTTTTCCTTTACTGTGTTTGAAGCAGATTTATTTACTTTTTAGGTATGTGTTGCCGATCTCATTATGTTAGTGAGTTGTTTTAGCCCCTCTGGGGTGATGTCAGGAGGGTTTAAGGGAAGGCGGGCCCCATAACCCAGGGGGTCGGGATCAACCATCCTCTGCTAATAGTTTTTCACATTATATGCCATTTAACTGCATTTTAACTGCTAACGTTTTTTTACCAAAACATTTTAGTTACACTTAATGTTTAATTAATTGATCAACCAAAAATAGAAATGACCTGACTTTTGAAGATCAATTGTTTCTTCCAGTTATTTTTTACTGTTTTTAAAAACGTTTTATTAATTTTTTTAGGTCTGGGGCCCGATCTCCTTATGTTAGTGAGTTTGACCCCATTAGAGCAAGAGGAGAGAGTGGGAGGGGAAGTGTGGGCCCCCAAAAACCAGAGGTTGATAGATCAAACCATCCTCTCAAAAGAATTGAAATTGTGCTTGTATCAGAACTTAACGGGTTTTTTGGGTTACATGACTTTTTTTCAATTATGTCAGTACACAATGTGCATTTTGAAAAAAAGGTTGATAAAAAACCAACCCATTCTTTGGAACAACAACCCCCAGGGGCCAAGGGATAAGGCATCCCTTTGCCAGGGATTTGGGTTCGACCCATCTGGGTGATGTACAGAAACAGCAGAGGGGGCCCATAACCCAGGGGTCGGGGATCAAAACCACCCCTCTCAACAGATTTTCACATTATTATTTAATCTAACGTTTTTTCACAAAACATTTTAGTCACACTTAATATTTAAAATTGATCAACCAAAAAATAGAAATGACCAATTTTTTTCCTTTACAAATTTTTCCCAATTATATCCACAGTATATCCCACTAACCATTCTAACGTAACGTTTTTTTTAAGAAAAATTTTAGTTAATTAAATCAATTATCAACCAAAAATAGAAATGACCTGACATTATGAAAGACAATACCAATGCATTTCTTCCAGTTTTTTCCCTTTATTTTGGAATCGATTTCTTTAATTTCAATGGTTTTTCCCAACCCCCTTAGGGGGGTGTGTTCCACTCCCATTCAGTGAAAGCAAGCAGAGTGGCGAGGGGAAGCTTGGGGCCCTAACCGGGGGGTCCAGGGACAAACCATCCTCTGCTAAAATAATTGTAATGGTATTTCCGACCAACGGGTTTTAAACAGTTACATGTCTTATTTTCTTAATTATGTCACACAGTGTAGCATTTAAACAAAGATTAAATAAAAACCCAACCCACTTTCAAGGAAATCGCCCCAGGGCCAATGGATGGGGGATGCCTCCAAGTGGGGAACAATAGTCCAGAAAGGGGAGGGGGGGGAAGAAAAAGGAAAAGGGGAGAAGGGGAGAGAGAGAGAGAGAGAGAGAGAGGGGAAAAAAGTGACCCGGGGTTAAAACCTGCACCAGCAGGATGGAGATTTATGATATTAAAAAAGTGCGTGCTTGGGGACGGGTGAAGAAATTAATGTTATGGGGTATGAAATACAATTTCCTTTTACTTAGTTTTAAAAAGCAGATAACCTGTTAATAAACTTTTTTTTAAATAAAACGCCCCTTTGTTTACTTCAAGATATTGACGTTATCTAAATTTAACATAAACTGAGAGAACTAATAGTATTGATATTAATTGAAATTTATTATCCCCTCATTTGAGTTACTGGCTTAAAAGTGAAAAAATTTTCAGAGTCTAACAAAAAATGGGATTTTATCTACACAAGTTTTTTTTGGGTTTAAAAAAACAAGATTTTGGGCAAAACGAGAGAAACAAAAATTTATTAAAATAAGATAGGGAAAATATAAAAACAAACATTATAAAAAAACAAAAAAACATAAAACAACTAAAACAAAAGAATGCCCAAAGTTTTTTTTTCTCCTGTTTTCCCCCCTGCCCCTTTGGGGAAGTGTTTTGACTGGGGGGGTAATGACCCTTATATCTTGCCGCCTGCAGTCCTGAACTCCCCAAAATTTTGCACGGTTGTGCTGTACTTTTTGAGAAGTTTTTCAGGGCAGGAGAGGAGCAGAAGGGAGCACACCCGAGCAGGTCCAGAGCAGGGGCAGGGGCGGGGCGGGGCAGGAGCGGGGCCGGGAGCAGGGCCGGGGCGGGGCCAGGAGACGGCCGGGAAGGGGGCGGGGCCCGGAGCACGGCCGGGAGCAGTGGCGGGGAGCACGGCCGGGAGCAGGGCGGGACAGCCAGGAGCAGGGCCGGGAGCACGCCGGGAGCAGGGCAGGAGCAGGGCCAGGAGCAGTGGCGGGAGCAGGGCCAGGAGCAGGGCCGGGAGCAGGGCCGGGAGCAGTGGGGGGCCGGGAGAGGGCCAGTTTGGGGCGGGGGCCGGGAGCACGGCCAGGGAGGGCAGGACACGGCCAGGGAGGGGAGACCCGGGGAGGGGGGCCGGGGCAGGGGCCAGGAGCAGTGGCAGGAAGGCCGGGAGCAGTGGCAGAGCAGGGGGCAGAGCGGGGCCGGGGCACGCCAGGAGCAGTGGGGGGCCAGAGCAGGGCCGGGGCAGTGGCAGGAGCACGGCCAGGAGCAGGGCGGGACCCCCGGGAGCAGTGGCGGGAGCACTCCAGAGCACGCCAGGATCAGGGGCAGGAGCACGCCGGGAGCAGTGGGGAGCCGCCAGGAGCAGGGGCAGGAGCACGCCAGGAGGGGCCAGGAGCAGGAGCAGGGAGGAGCAGGGGGGGAGCAGGAGCCAGAGCAAAAAGTTTTGAGGGCCCGAGAGGAAGGGGGGGAACAATGCCTTGTGGCATTGGCTGGCGGGGGAAAGATGGCTGCGAACCACCGTGAGGGGCCAGGGAGGGAGCGGGAAAAGGTGCCCCGATTTCCTTCAACCTGGCCTGCCCGGGCAGTGCTGCTGGGCAGTGAAAAATGTGGGGGCTGGCAAGGTGGGTAATGATGGGTTGAGGGCACAAATAAGAGGGTGAGCTCCCTAACATTGGCAGATTTGCCCTTGCGACAACTGCATTGTCCGTTTCTTCACCCTTTATTGTCCCACTGCACCAGGTGGTGTGGTACGTCCACCGCTGGGGTGGATCCTGCATGACTATCCCAGAAAATGCATCCTGACTTTGCGATAGTCATCCGGGATTGGGGAAATCTGGACAGTGCCAGCCCCCTTTTCCCTTTGGGACGGGGGTGTATGGAGAGAGCCAAAAATAGTCTCTATGGCGGCATCAGTCGGGCCACTGTGCAAGGGGCCAGTGGTTGTCAGGTTGCCTTCAAATTTTCCAGGGAGTGAAGCCCTGTTGTTTTGGGGACTTGAACCCCCCCGTCCAGCCACTCGGGTGCCTGGGGAGAATATGATGCTTTTTTTTATCATACTTCCGGGTTTTCTGCCACAGAGCAACAATGTTGCTTGTAAAGAGAGAGTAATAGAGAGAACACGGTGATGAGAAGAAAAAAAATTGAATCAATGAGTTTGAATATGAATTACATGGACAAAGAGAATCAAATATGTCAATGACAAAAAATGTTCTTCACCCCTTTTTTGGCCATGGAGGACGGGTTTCCCTCAACTCCCCCGACACTTCCCAATTTGTCCACCTTGTCCAACCCTGGATGCAAAATCCACAGCCTGATAAATGGGAAAAAGATGAGCACTTTTTGAGGAAAGAAGCAAGGGGACAAGAGGGGTACAGGTTTTTATTTATCTATACAAAATGATGTATTTATATCCTGACTTAGGAGACACCTGGCTGTGGTATGACGGCAGCAGGATGGGGGGAGGCGGGGGAGGCTCGAAGGTGGAGGAGCAGCCGGGGGAGGAGGGAGGAGGCCTGAAGGGGAGGTAGCACCCTGGGAGGGGGGGAGGAGGCAAGGGGGAGGTAGCCCCCCTGGGAGGAGGCAGGAGGCGGGAGGGGGCAGGAGGCGGGGAGGGGGGGAGGAGGCTGGAATGAGGAGGGGGGATGGGGGGGGAGGAGGTGGAAGATGGGGGTAGCACCCTGGGAGGAGGCAGGAGGCGGGGGAAGGGGGGGCAGGAGGTTGGGAGGGGGAGGAGGCTGGAAGAGGAAACCCCCGGAGGAGGGGGGGCCCTAAGGTGTAGACCCTGGGAGGAGAGCAGGCTGGGGGGGGAACGGCGGGGGAGGAGGCAGGAGTCTGGAAGAGCAAAAGGTGGTTGCAGGCTAAAGAGCAGTGAGGTTGTTCATCCGGGAGATTGACACTGGTCTTCCGGGAACCCCCCTTTTTCTTCTTTTCTTCTTTCTTCTTCTTCTTTTTTCTTCTTCTTCTTCTTCTTCCTTTCTTCTTCTTTTCTTTCTTCTTTTTTTTCTTCTTTTTTTTCTTCTTCTTTTCTTCTTCTTCTTTCTTTTTTCTTCTTCTTCTTCTTCTTTTCTTTTCTTTTCTTCTTCCCCTCTCTCTGCTACATCCTCCAGCATAGTGTCTGTTCTCTGAGTCGGGGGGTTTTCTTAAGGGCCACCAGTTGACTCCAACAAAAGTAAACCCCCAAATCCCATAAAAAAAAGAAAACAAAATCATGTTTTAGTTAAAGTTATTTTATATAAAAAAATATATATATATATATATATATATATATATATATAACCCAAAAAATAATTATGACCAGGATAAAATACTTCCCAGTATTTCGGGCCTGAAGGTTCAAAATGCCGACCAAACATTTCAGGTTTTGGGAAAGGGGTGGCCCCCGGGCACCCAGAACCATGGTTTTGTACCGCCAGCCCCGATCCTGGTTCCAGTTCACCCTTCCGGGAAAAAGGAAAACTAAATTAAAACAAAATTCCTAAGGAATGAAATTTTTTTTAATGCTTTCCAATCTGAATAATGTTTTAAACATAACCCAAAAAAAAAAAAAAACATGAGAACTAACCGGGAATAAACCCTGTTAAAGGGGAGGTAAAGGACTCCAGGAGGGGCCCCCTTTGGACAGGGGAACGGTCAAGGCCCCGACCCCGCTGCCCGACCTTCCAGAGCGCACACCTGAACGCCCCGGGATGCACCCCAGGGCGCCCAATTCCAAAGGGCCCATGGGCCGGTTCAGCAGTGGCACCCCAAAGGTCTTTTCCCCCTTTTCCACCCAGGGGTACAGCAGCTGTCGAGGAGGTTGGTGCCTCCCCCGCGGTCCCTCCCCACGCAAAACCCAGTCTTTTACTGATCCCCCTCCACCAGGCATGTTATTGCTGGCACACCTCTGCCGGGCCGCCCTTTTTTGCCTCCGCAAAGAGTGACGCCCCGCGCCCACCCAAAACAGGCGACAAGTCCCCAAAAAAGGGGAAAAAGGGTGAGAGAACCACGGCCAGCCTCCGAAAAGGGCCATATGTCCAGAAAGGGGGACCCGGGCTTTTTTAAAACCTGGTCTGAGCCTAACCCCTTCTTAAACAGCACCCAAAGTCAAGGGGAAGCCCCAGTGGGGGGGAAGGGGGGTCCCGGGCCCATCACCCGAGCCCATCACGCCCAGCCCCGCCCCTCCTGCAACTGGGGGACACTTTTCAGACCACCCGGGGAGGCACCCAGGGGTTGTCCCCTGGCCGGCCGCTTTTTGATTTGGGGGACGGATGAATTTTAAGATGACATTTTTTAAAATTATCTGGGGAAAGTAGATTTATTACACTTTCAAATCTATAAAATTTGGAAAGGGCTTTTATCACAGACAAAATGTTAATGTAAAGAGAATACAATGTACATGGCAATGTAATACAAAGTTATATTATGTTGTGCTGGGGGTTATTTGCCCAGTACTTTAAGTTTAAAACTCAAAAAAGGCCCCAGCTGGCTAGCCCATTTTTTCCCTACAAAACACACGAGACCCCCAAGCAAAACAATGCAAAACACCAAAAAACACAACTCGAAAAAAGTTAATTTAGTGCTTTCTGTTTAAAAGTTCTTCCCAACAGAAAAAAAACACTGCCCTTTTTTGGGAAAACCCACTAAAAAGGAGTCTGCAGATAACTGAAAGTTTTTCTATCCAAAAAAACATTTTTTTCCCAAAGACACAATTACTAAATGGGGGGGGGGATGTGGGCAACGGGAGGGGGGAAAATGTCCTGTAGAGCCCAGTTCAGAAGATGGGGGGGTTTTTAAAAAAGGTGAGAGGGGTTTTTTTGGGGGTGGTTGGGGAGAAACAGGGGGGGGTCGGGCCTGGGAGGGGGGGGAAAGGATTTAGCTGTAGGGCATTTCTGTAGGGGGGAGATTCTCAACACCCGGGAAAGTTTCTGGCGGGAGGCCCTGACAACCTGTTTTATTGATCATCTGTTCCCAAGTCTTGCTTTTCCCGGTTTCACCCATCTCGCCTGGTCACCATGTTGTTTTTTTCCAAATGTTTGTTGGTTCCCCCCCCTTTCCTGCTCACAGGGCCCAATTTATAACTGTTAGGCTCCACCCCCTTTTCCTTTTCACAGACTTAATTAATCAACGGGGGCTCCACCCACTTTTCCGGGGGGGGAAACTGCCTTTCCAATGTATTCCCTTTTTTGGTTGAGTCCATTTTAAGATCACCCAAATGTGGAGGTGATGCTGGCCCATTTTCAGGCAGAGGATGTCCCCCAACAGACAGGCCGGAGGGGGGGGTTTCGACGGCCGGGGGGCCCTAGACCACTGAAGGAGATCCCGCCCACAAAAGACACTCCCCAGAAAAAGTGTGCTGCGGTTAATTTCCCCCCCATGGTTCTTTTTTCAGCTGCCCCCCAGTCAAATGTTGCCGAGTCCGTCCCGGTTTTTAATGAAGATGTCAAAGATACCTGAAATGCACATTTCATTTGATTTATTTGTTTGGTTTTTAAATACGGGGACAGTGTATAATAAACATATAGCACCAAGTGTAACACTATTCAAATATGCACCTGTTTAGAATTTAAAAAAAACATTTGAAAAAAAAGGTTTTTTTCCTTTGTTGCAGGATTAGTAACATTTTCGGGGAGGCTGTTTTGGGAACCGCATCCCCTTTTTGGGTCAGGATCAGTAAAACAACTGTTGGGGGGTGGCAGGTCCAGCGGGTTTCCCCGACAGTCTGACTGGCGACAGGTTTGTTTGGAGCAAAAGTGCACCTGATTTCTGCACCACAGGAATACCTGTCGTTTCCAGGACCTTCTCACCGCCGGGGCCCGGAGCCCGCGCTGCTTCCCCAACCCGGGAGAACACCCTCACCTTCCACAGGCGGGTAGGCATCCACACCACGCGGTTTTAAAAGCGGTCGGGTGTTGGAGTCTGATGGTAGATGAGGGCGGAACGGGGGGCCTGCCACGTTTCAAATCTCCGAGTTTGCCGGGGGGAAAGAGGGGTTAGAATCCACCCTGGTCCTGCACAGGGGGGTTTTCCTCATTCGACGGCAACGAATGAACTGCAGCCCCAGCAGCAGTAGCTGAACTCCTTCGGGGCCACCCTGTTTTGAAGAAACAAAAAATGAAAATTTACCACCATGCAAAAAAAGGAACCAAAAATATGATTTTAAAAAAAGCAAGCCCAACAGAAAGTGCACGGGCCTACAGCCCCCAGAAACACCAAGACCCCAGTAGGGCTTTCCCCCACAGAGGACATCCCAGGGGATGATGGGGGGGGGTTTGGGGTGTCCCCCAGAGGAAAACCAGGGAAAGGGAGCAGGGTGGAGGTGCCCCTCACAGAGGATAGGAAAGGAGGAGGAGGAGGAGGGGGGGAGGAGGAGGAGGAGGAGGAGGAGGGGGCTGGGCCCTCCAGCACAAATGTGGTTTTATGGGGCCTTTTTACCCCCCAAAAGGGATTTAGAAAAACTGAAAGAAGAATCAGAGGAATTTGAAGATAAACCAACAAAATAATTCATTCTAAACTTGAATTCCCCAAAAAAATATATTCACCATTGACACCCCCTTTAGAACAGGTCGCAGAAAAGGCCCCCTAAGTCCACAGACTGTTCGGGAGAGCACAAGGTGCGGGCTGTGTGGAGAGGGAGTTGCAGGTGTGACAGGTGGGGGAGAGGGGGGGTGGTGCGCAGGTGCTGGAGCAGGAGCGGGGGGGTGCGGGGGTGCTGGAGCGGGTGCAGGTGCTGGAAGGTGTTGGGCTGGGGCCCGCCCTTGGAAAAAACAGAATTTGTAACAACAACAAAACAAAACAGCTTTTAACAGACATGCAATTAAAAATAAAGAGTTTTCATTTTTAAACCCAAATCACCAAAACGGGGAATCCTTTAACAAGGTTATGGGGGTGGCCCCCTCCAAAGAGGGAGGTCTGTCCAGGGGGCCTGCATGGGGATTTCTCAATCTAAAATGGTAAATGTGAAGTCTGGAGTGAGTCACTAGTATAAAGGCTAATGACAATCTGCAAATTTTTCGTCAAAAAACCAAGTGTGTGGTATATAGAACACTAATATGAAAAGGTCTTTAGGATTTTTTCCCTTCTGATAGAAGGATACCATTTCTTCTGCCTTGGGGCTGGCTATTGCCCCCCTCCAGAAGGCCAAACCCCAGAGCGGAAAGCCTCAGCCTTGCTGCCCACCTTTTCGCCATGGCCTGGGGGTTTTGGTTTTGTGCTCATCAAAAAGAGAAATTGAAAAACAAAACATATAGGGTAAAACCAAAGGTTTACGAGCTTTTTTAATTAGTGCATATTTTATGGAAGTAACACAGAAAAGAAGTTAGTTAAGTAAAACACATGAAAAAACTTTTGGCGGGTTTTTGGGGAAATGGATTTACAATGTAATCATATAAATATAAATATATATATATATTATATGGATAAAATTATTACAATTATACGTTTAATTTACTTTTCTATAATATGTCTTTTAAAATTGAATTTTTAATTAATATATTCAAATCAAAATTTGTATTTTTTGAATTTGAATTTTATGTTACGTGGGGTTTTACCCCAATTTTTTGGGGGTTTTGCCATTTTTGCAGGTCACGAAAATTTTCACTTTTTATTAACCGATTTTGCTTTGGGGATCGCGAGCCTTAGCTCGTTTGAAGTCAGACAAACCCAAAGGGGAAGAGAAAAAACCGGCCCGGGGCACGGGGGAAATTGTTTGGTCCCAGCTACCACGATGCTACCCTTCCACACTCGAAAAAGTAGGTAGCGGATCTCGAGCATTCGCTTTGGCGGTAAGGATGGAAACGGAGAAAAAGTTAACAAAAAAGAGGAGTTACGGCGGGGGAAAAAGAATAATAAAGAGAAAACGCTGAATGTTGTCGGGGCCCTTTGCTTTGGGGGAAAAAATTAATCCAATGTATGCGAAGGCTCGTGGGTTTCAAACGCGAGCGATTGGTTCATTTGAGGCAAAACCCCTTGGCCAAACCATTGTTGAAAGGGGCATGATTCCCTCCAAAAGTGATTTGGGGGGGAAAATTTTGGGGGGAAAGATTGGATTTTTTGGGGGACAATTTTTCCCCCTGGAGGGCGGGATTAAAATATTTTTAAACCCAGAAGGGGGTTTGATGGGGGTCAAACCATCCTCCGAACTAGATTTTCACATTATATGCCACTTCCAAGCATTCTAACTGGGAGTTATTTTACAAACATTTTAGTTAAATTTTAAAAATTTTTAACAATTATAACCAAAATAGAAATGACCGAATGTAAGCATCAATACGAATGCATTTCTTCCAGTTAGTTCATTTTCTGTGTTTTAAGCATGATTTTTTTTAAATTTTTAATGGTCTGTGTTGCACCCCCTTTGGTTAGTGTGTTCACTTCATTCAGAGAATGCGACAGCAGAGTGGGGAGAGGAAGTGTTTGGGGGTTTTTAACCCAGGTTTATGGATCAAACCATCCTCTGCTAAAAAAATTGCTTGACCAGACCAACTGGGATTACAGTTCATGACTTATTTTCTTTTTAAATTAGTGACACAAAAACATTTCAAACTAAATTAAAAAAAACCTAACCCATTTTCAAGAAACATCTTCCCCCGGGTTTAATGGGTGAGGCATCCTCCCCCAAGGGGGTTGTGGGTTTGAGTCCCACCTCAGCAGGTAAGCATGAAGGGGGGGGCCCATAACCCAGAGGTCGGGGATCGAAACCATCCCTGCTAAAAGAAAATAGTGTTGTAAGACCTTTAACTTTTTTTTACAGTTACATGACTTTTTTCAATTATGTCAGTACACAATGTGCATTTTTTAAACAAAGATTGATAATAAAAAACCCAACCCATTTCAAGGGAAAATCCCCCAGTGGCCTTGCCAGGGGATTTGGGGGAGTCCCATTGGGGGTACAGCAGAGTGGGAGGGGGTGGGCCCAAAACCCCGAGGTCAATGGATAGAAACCACTCTCTCTAACTAGAATATGACAATATGCCACTTCAAATGCATTCAAACGTAACGCTTTTTTTAAAAAAACATTTTAGTTACACAAATATTTAAACAATTTATCAACAAAAAAAAAGAAATACCGACATTATTAAGATCAATAGAATGCATTTGTTTCCTTAGTTTTTTTTACTGTGTTTGAAGATGATTTATTAACTTTTTTAGGTATGTGGCATCTCCCTTTTGTTAGTGAGTTTGACTTTTAAAAGAGAAGAGACAGGAGAAAGGGGACAGCGGGGGGGGGGCCCATAACCCAGAGGTGGCGGATAAACCATCCCCCAAAAGAATTGTAATAGGGGTAAACCTTAACTGGTTTATTACAGTTACATCTTTTTTTTTTTAATTATGTCAGACACAATGTAGCATTTTTTAAATAAATGTTAAATAAAAAACCAACCCACTTTCAAGAACATCAAGCCCCAGTGGCCTCCCAAAAGGGGGTGGGGTTTAGTCCCATCTAGGGGATGTGGGGGAGTGGCGAAAGGTTTTAAACCCAGAGGTCATGGATCAAACCATCCTCTGCCAAAAAATTTATAATAGTGCTTGTACCAGACCAATGGTTTTTCAGTTACATGACTTATTTTCCTTAATTATGCCAAAATGGCATTTGAAAAAAATGTTGATAAGAAAAAACCAAACCCCCCTTACGGGGAAACGCCCAGTGGCCAATGGGTAAGGCACTGGCCTCCTGCCAGGGATTGGGTTCAGTCCCATCTGGGGTGATGTACAGCAGAGTGGGGGAGCGGAAGGCGGGGCCCCTAACCCAGGGTCGGGGGATCGAAACCACCCGTTAACTGATTTTCCAATATTTCCCCTTTAATTGCATTCTAACTGCTAAGTTTGTTTAAAAAAACATTTTGTTACACTTAATATTTAACAATTGATCAACAAAAAGAAATGACCTGACATTTGTAAGCATCAAACCAATGCATTTTTCCAGATTTCCAACTTTGGTTAAACAGATTTCTTTTTAAATTTTCAATGGTCTGTGTTTCCCACCTCCTTAGGGGTTAGGGGTGTTCCACCCCCCTTTAGTGAAAGTTTTCAGATGTGGCCAGAGGAAGGTTTTTTGGGCCCATAAAACCGAGGTTGATAACGCCATCTCTTAAAAAGAATTGTAATTGCTTGTACCAGACCTTAATGGGTTTTTTACAGTTACATTACTTTTTTTTTAATTATGTCAGTAAAAATGGCATTTCAAACTAAGATTAATAATAAAAACCAACCCACTTTCAAGAAACATCTTTCCCCAGTGGCCTAATGGAGGGGGATGGCCTCCAAGCCAGGGATTTTTGGTTGACCCATCTGGGGTGATGTAAGCAGAGTGGTGCAGGAAAGGGGCCCATAACCCAGAAGTCAATGGTTTCCCTCCTCTGCTAACTAGATTTTCACATTATATGCCACTTCAACTGTTCTAACTGCTAACGTTATTTTATACAAAAAATTTTTTAATAAATATTTAACGAATTGATCAACAAAAAAAAATGACCTGACATTATGTAAGCATCAATAAATGATTTCTTCCAAAATTTCTTTATGTGTTTAAACAGATTTATTTATTTTTTTGATGGAAAAGGTCGATCTCCTTATGTTAGTGGTTATCTTCAGAAAGCAAAGCAGGGGTGGCAGAGGAAGGCCCTGGGGTTTAACCAGGGTCCATGGATTGAAACCTTCTTTGTAAAAAAATTGTAAAGGGTTTTTTACCAGACCTTAACTGGTTTATAGTTACATGACTTATTTTTTTTAATTATGCAAAAATGAGCATTTTGAAACAAAGTTGATAATAAAAAAAAACCCACTTTTATGGAAAAACAACCCCCGGGCCAAAGGGTAAAGGGACTGGCCCCGGGGAGGGGTTGTGGGGTTTTAGTCCCATCTGGGGTGATGTACAGCAGAGTGGGGCAGCGAAGCTGGGCCCATAACCCAGAGGTCCGGATCAAACCATCCTCTGCTAACTAGAATTTGACATTTATTCCATTTTAATATTAACCTAACGTTATTTTACAAAAATTTTTGTTACACTTAAATTTTTCAATTTAAAAAAATTGAAAAAAGATCATTATGAACAAAACAATGCATGTCTTCCAGTTATTACCTTAAGGTTTTAAGAATGAATTTATTTTTTATGGGATGGTTCCCACTCCCATGTTAGGGGTTTGACTCCCCTTCAGAGCAAGAGGGCAGAGTGGCGAGCGAAGGGGCCCAAAACCCAGATGGATCAAAAACCCCCGCAACTAGATTTCAAATATTTGCCATTCAATTGATTCTTTAAATGCTAATTAGTTTACAAAAACATTTTAGGAACAAATATTTAACAAATTTTAACCAAAAAAAGAAATGACCTGAAATTTGTAAGCATCAATACGAATCATTTTTTCCAGTTAGTTTCCTGTGTTTGAAGCATGATTTTTTAATTTTTTAAAGGTTAAAGGCCCATTCCCAGTTAGTGGTTTGACTCCATTAGGGCAAGAGAGTGGCAAAGCTTTGTTTATAACCCCGAGTCGGGGCAAAAAATCCTCTGCAAAAAAATTGTAATTGTTTTTACCGACCAACTTTTATTGTTAATGCTTTTTTTTTAAGCGTAAAAATGTAGCATTTTGAAAAAAAGTTGAAAAAAAACCTAACCTAAAATTTTTCAAGAAACAGCCCCAGGGATTGTGGGGGTTTGAGTCCCATCTGGGGGGATGTAAAAGAGTGGGGGATGGAAATGCTCCCATCCCAGAGGGCAATGTGAAACCATCCTCTGTAACTAGAAAATTTTGCAAAATGCCATAACTGATTTAAAAGAACCTTTTTTAAAAAAAATTTTGTTTCATAAATATTTAAGAATTGATCAACAAAAAAAAGAAATGACCCGGGCAATTTTTGATCAAAAATGCATTTTTCCAGTTATTCCTTTACTGTGTTTAAGCAGATTTATTAAATTTTTTGATGGTAGGTCCCATCTCCTTATGTTAGTGAGTTTGACTCCCTATAAGGGGCCCAAAAGAGGAGTTTAGGAAGATCCCATAACCCAGGGGGTCCGGATCCCTCTCTAAAAAATTGTATGTGTTTTAAGACTAACTGGTTATTAAGTTACATGACTTATTTTCTTTAATTTTTGTCAGACACAATGTAGCATTTGAAAAAGTTGAAATAAAACCTAACCCACCTTTTGGGGGAAACGCCCCGGGCCCCTTTTAAAATGGCCTCCGAGGGGGTTGGGGTTTATCCCATCTGGGGGGATGTACAGCAGAGTGGCAGGAGGTGGGGCCCTAACCCAGAGGTCGGGATCAAAAAATCCCTGCTAACTAGGGTTTTCCCAATATTTGCATCAATTTCATTCTAACTCAAGAGTTTTTACCAAAAAATTTTGTTAACTAAAATAACAATTGATCAACCAAAAAAAAGAAATGACCCAATTAAAACATCAAAAATGCATTTTTCCAGTTTGTTATTTTTACTGTGTTTAAACAGATTTTTAATTTTTTTAAAGGTCTGGTTTTTCCAGGGGTTTGTGTGTTCACCCAATCAGGAAGCACAGCAGAGGGCCAGGAAAGTGGGGATAACCCAGCGTCATGGATCAAACCATCCCCCAAAAGAATTGTAATGTGCTTGACCCGACCTTAACTGGTTTTTACAGTTAAACTTTTTTCTTTTTATGCCAAAAAAATGTAGCATTTTAAAAAAAAAGATTATAATAAAACCTAACCCACTTTTCAAGGGAACATCAAGCCCCAGGGATTTTGGGGGTTTAGTCCCATCTGGGGATGTAAGCAGAGTGGCGCGGGAAACGAAGGGGCCCCCAACCCAGGGGGTATGGATCAAACCATCCTCTGCTAAAGAATTTTAAAAATTATGCCACTTAACTGCATTCAAACTGCTAAGTATTTAAAAAACATTTTAGTTTCACTAAATATTTAAGAATTGACAACCAAAAAAGAAATGACCTGAATTAAAAACAATGGAATGCATTTTTCCAGTTGTTCCTTTTTTTGTGTTTGGCAGATTTATTTACTTTTTTGATGGCAAAAGGGCCCACTCTTATGTTGGGGGTTTACCCCCTTAGGGGAAGGAAACAGAGTGCAGGGGGGGGGGGCCCAAACCCAGAGGCCTGGGTGAAACCACCCCCAAAAGATTTTAACATTAATGCCACTTAACTGCTTTTAATTTAAGTTATTTTTCCGATTTTTTTTGGATTTAAAATTTTAAAAGAAACAAAAAATTGAAATACCTACATTAAAGAAAAATCATTTTTTCCCGTTATTTCACTGGTTAAGCAGATTTTTTTAATTTTTTAAGCGGTTGCCCCACCCCATGTTAGGGGTTGTTCCACTCATTCAGTTAAAAATTTAACAATGGGGAAGGGAAGTTTTTCCAAACCCCAAGTCCAAAAAAACCACCCTGAAAAAAAATTGAATAGTGCTTGTACCAATAATTTTATTCAGTTCAGTTATTTTTTTTTTTATGTCGAAAATGAGCATTTTAAAAAAGGTTGATTGAAAACTAACCCCCCTTCAGGAACACAGAGTGGCCAGGTGGGGCCCTAACCAGGATTTGGGGGCGACCCCTCCTTGTAACAGATAGTTAAAAGGGGTTTGGGGCCCCAACCCCAATGTATCAAACCCTTCGTAACTAAAATTGAATATTTCCAAATAATTGCATTTAATCAACGTTATTTCCCAAAAACATTTTGTTGAACAAAAATTTCTTGTCAACCAAAAAGAAATCCTGAATTTTATGTAAAAATAATACGAATGCTTTTCCAGAGTTCATTTAAAAGTGGGTTTTAAGCTGTTTTTAAATTCTTTTTAAGGCCCCTTTAACTCCTAGGTTAGTTGTTCAAATCCCTCTTCAGAGAAAGCTAGGGAGTGGGAGGGGCCAAGGGGTTAACCCCGCAAATATGGTAAACCCTCCCTAAAAAGAAGTAATGTCACCAACCTTAACTGGAACATTAATGACTTATTTTTTAATTTTGTACAAAACATTTTAAACAAAATTGAAAAAAAAAAAACCCATTTTTTCAAAAACATCAAGCCCCAGGGGATTTGGGTTGGCCCATTTTGGGGTGATTAAAGCAGAGTGGGAGTGGGCAAGGCCCATAACCCAGAGGTCAATGGATCAAACCATCCCCCTCAAAGAATTTTAATTTTTGCCACTTAAAATGATTCAAATAAAGCATTTTTAAAAAAATTTTAGTTCCTAAAAATTTTTGTTTAAAAAAAAAAAAACCACTTATAACATCTACGGAATGCAGTTTCCCAAACCACTGGTTGAAAATGATTTATTAATTTTTGAGGGAGGGGTTGCCCATTCCCAGAGTGAGTGACTCCCTTAAGAAAAAAAGGGAAGTTGAAAAAGTTCCCAAACCCGGGTCGGGACAAAAATCCCGCAAAAAGAATTTTGGGCATTATATGCCACATCAACTGATTCAAACTGTAACGTTTTTTTAATTTTTTTAGTTCCTTATTTAAACTAATTTGATCAACCAAAAAATAGAAAAATGACCTACATTTGGCAAAAATAAATTTTCATTTTTCCAATTTTTTTTGTTTGAACAATTTTTTTTTAATTTTTTTAATGGCTGTGTTCCCCCACCTCCTTTTTTTGGGTTGTGGTTCGACCCATTGAGAAAGGAGAAAAATAGAGGGAAAGGTTTCCATAACCCAGAGTCGGGGGTCTAAACCAAAACCCCGAAAGAATTGAAATTTCCAACCCAAAAATGGTTTATTTTTAAATACATTTTTTAATTATTATAAAATTATTTAAAAAAAATTTTAAAAAAAAAACCCTTTTAAGAAACATTTCCCCAGGGCTTTATTTTAAAAATATTTCTTTTTTTTGGTTTGGTCCCATCTGGGGTGGCATGGGGAGAGTGGCGAAAGGGAAACGGGTTGGGCCCATAACCCCGAGGTATGGGTCGAAACCATCCTCTGCTAAAAGAAATTTAATTTTTGCCAACCCAACTGGTTTAACTTCAACTTATTTTCAATTTTAGTACACAATTACATTTTTAAAAAAAAGGGAAAAGAAAAACCCAACCCCCCTTATGGAACACGGGCCCCCTGGTAATTTTGGTAAGGCACTGGCCCCCTGGGGGATTGTGTGTTTACCCATTGGGAGAAGCAGAGTGGCCATGAAGGCTCCCATAACCGAGGCCGGGGGTCAAACCATCCCCTGCAAAGAATTTAAACTTTACCCAACTGTTAAAACGTAATGCTATTTCCAAAAAAATTTAGTTTCACAAATATTTTGAATTGTAAAAAAAAGAAAACCTACATTTTCAAATAACATTTCTTCCAGTTGCTTTATTTTGGGAAGCAGTTAATTTTTTTTTGGGTCGGTTCCCCTCTTTATGTTAGGAGTAAAAGGGCAAGGAACCCCGAGTGGCGGAAAACCCCTTTGGGCAACCCAGATTTTAAGGCAAAATTTGCCAAAAAATTTTTAATTTTACCAACCGATTTAACCAAAAATTTTTTAAAAATTTTATTACATTAAAAAGAATTTACAAAAAAATTAAAACCAATTTTGTAAGCATCTTAAGAAGTTTTTTTTTACTTGGTTGAAGATGATTTTTTTTTTTTTAAAGTTTTGAAGCCCCCAATTTTCCTTGGGGTTTGGTGTTCATTTATTCAGAAAGGACAGCAGAGTAAACCTAAAAATTTTTACAGCCGATTCATTTGTGATTTTTGGACCCGATTTCGGTTTATATCAGAATTTTCAAATTTTTACAAGTTTTTTTTTAAAAAAAAAAAGATTGTAATATTTTTAATATTCAAGAAAAAGCCCAGGTTGTTTCCCATTATGTTGGACCTTCGGCCCCCCCAGAGGGAAAGGGGGAAAACCCTTTAAAGTTTTGGCCACATGCTTACTGCTTCAAAACCGCTTAAAAAACATTTAAGGTTCATTTAAATTTTTTGCACCAAAATTATAACAAAATAAAGATGACAGTAGTCAAAAGTTTTCACCCAAATTTTTTACAGTTGAAACAATTTAAAAACTTCCTTTTATTTGGTTCCCATTTTCTTAAAGAGGATTTGGTCAATTTTTCCTAAAAGCCCGTTTAGGGGCCACAGGCTACTGAATGACATGGACTTAACCCCTCTGAAGAAGAAGACAAGAAAAATTTGCTCCTTTAAAAATTTAGACCCCAAAAACAAAGCCACAAAAATTGAAAGATTTGTAACTAATCGGGGAAAAATCCCCGTTTTTTTTTTGCAGATTCTTAAAAAAATTTAAAAAGGCCCTCCGCTCCAGGAGTTTACTCTCATTAAAAAGAAGAATAAGAACAAAGGTTTCTTTTCACGAGCCAGGCAACAGAGAGAAGCCTTTGGGCCCCCGACCTTAACCCATAGAATGACTTTTTTTCTTTTTAAAGAGAAGATTTAACTATTAGCAAAAAAACTCTGCCCCAACCAGGCCAACTGCCCCAAGTGAATTTTTGGGCCCCTGTATTCGAGAAATTTTAGAGGCTTTTTCCCATAACCCGGCCAAAACAAATTTTCTTTAAACGTTTGTTCCTTGGACCACCACGGTTTTCTTAAACTTTTTTTTTTAATTGGCAGCCTTTTTTAAACAAAGGGTTTTGAAAAAACCCATTCTAACCTTCAAAGGGTAATTAAAACCCCCCTGAAGAAACCCACCCCGGGGTCCAGAGGGGGCAACCCAGACCGATTCTAACCTCCCTTCCCATCTAAATCCTTAAAAGTGGTCAAATCTTGGTATTTTAACAAAATTTATTTAAATTTAATAATTTAGGAAAACCCCCCAAAAAAGAAATTGAAATTAGAAGACCCCCCTTTTAAAGGGACAGTAGGGTTTTTTGTACTGGTTTGTTAATTTTTTGTGCTTGCCCATTCCATAAATATCCTATTAAAGAGACGGAGAGTCGATTTTTGCAAAGGGGGTTTTTTAACCTAATCAATGATCCCATTTGTATTTTAAAAATAAGCCTCAATGCACCCAATTAAAATTTTCCCCAAGGTTTTCTTGGGCCCTTTATTTTTCCTTTATACATGTTCCTTGGGGAATTAATAAAGCCTATAAATTTCTTTTTGAGATGATTCAACTATTTCCCATCGTAAAAAGGGGGTCCAAATCATAAAATTAAGCAGAGTGACATAAAAAAAGTACAAAATTTGATTTCTCAGCAAAAAAAAATATTCTTTCGTGAATCAGAGATCAATTTTTTCCTGTATTTTTTTAATGGATTTAATAACAAGTAAAGAATCTGGCGTTATCTTTTTGACTTGCCTTTCTTTAAAAAGAAACCAATGCGCTTTTCCCTCTCGATTTTTCAAAAAAAAATCTTTTTCTAAAAAAATTTAAAAGGTTTTCACCCTCTTCTGTGAATGAACCTTATTATCAGGTTCACTAATAAATCTTTTCCCCCAGTTTTCCAGAATGTGAGCTCGATTCTCACTAAAAACTAAAAAAGAGATCCTTTATTTTATTGTCCGATGTCCTGTAAAATCAAGTCACTTTTTTAAAATTTCCTTAAATTAAGCCTTAAAAAAGGGGGAAATTCTTTAAAATAGACCCGTAGTCCCCACCAAGAGGCTACAATCGGGTACTTTTAGTTTGAGTCTTTAAATTAAAAATGGAGCCAGATTTTTTAGTTAAAGTCATAACCCAGCTTCCCCCTTAGTGGGGAAAAACACAGCCGCCACATTAAGATAGATAAGACTTTTTCCCCCCCTTTGAAGATTTATATAGGCAATATTTGCCCCCTGTACCCCCTGGTAGTTAAGGCTTTGCTGGGATTTAGGTCACTGGACCTTCTTTTTTCTTTCTCCTTATGTTTTTACCCCATCCACATGCTAACTTGCTTTTCCCCGATCCTTTCTGACTTCCGCCCATTTTTCCCATAGACGGGAAAATTCCTCTCTGATGGCTTTAGGGGTCCGGGGTTTGGCCACTTGACCCCTCTTCCCCCCATCTTTCCCCGGGAGGCTAAATCACGGAAACTTTTAAAAAGAAATTGTTTGTCAGATTCCTTTAAGATTTTAACCTAAATAGCCCTTAAAATTAAACTTTGACTGTTTATCCCGGAAGGGTCCCCTGGTTTCAATTTTTCCCTTTTCCCTTAAGGTTTATTTGGGGAGTTTTTCCGGCCCCCCCTGAGGGTTTTTGGGGTGTCTATTTGGAAAGTGAACCTTTAACAAAAAATTTTGGCTGGGCTTAAAAATAAATGAAATTGAACAAAGGAGGGAAAACGTTTGGGGATATAACCAATCATGGGTTAAACCATTTGCTAAAAATTAAAATTAAAGCCACAAAAAATGGATTTTCGCAACTTAAATTTAAAAATTTTTTAAAAAACCTTTTTTTAAAATTAGACAACAAAAATTGAAATCCTGACATTATTAAAATAAAATTTTAAAGATTTTTTTCCCCGTTATTTCTTTACTGGTTTGGGAATTTCTTAAATTTCCTTTTAAGGTCTTGTTCCCAAATCCAGGTTGTTTTCGCTTTATTCGAGAAAAAGGGAATGAAACCTTTGTGGGCCCATAACCCAGGAGGGGATAGATCAAACCATCCCTCAAAAGAAATTTAATTTCTTTTACCCGGCCCAAATGGTTTAACAGAATACTTATTTTCTTTTAATTAGTCAAAACCATAATTTAAAAAAGTTTAGTAAAAATAACCTTCCCAAAAAAACTCGCCAAAGTGGGTTTGAGTCCCAGGGTTTAAAAGTAAAGGGGGGAAATTAAACGCCCATAACCCCAAAAACGGGGATAAACCATCCCTGCAACTAGATTTTTTTACATTATAGCCCCTAATTCATTTCTGCAACATTTTTAACAAAACATTTTAGCACTAAATTTTTCTTTTTCCCAAAAAAAAAAAACCCCATTATTTACTACCAAATTTTTTTTTCCAAATTATTTTTTACTTTTTTCATGTTTTTTTTACCTTTTTTGAGGAAAAGGTTCCCCTCTCCCATGGTTGGAGTTTGACCCATTCGGCGGGGCAAGTGCGGGAATTTGCCCCCCCCCAATTTGAGGTCAAACCATCCCTTGCTAAAAGAATTGAAAAGGTCTGTCCCGACCTTAATTTTTTAATTTAAATATTTTCTTAATTATTTATCACTGTCATTTGAAACTGTTGTTTAAAAAAAACCCCCCCTTTCTGAAAAAAGCCCCTGGCCAAAAGGATGGCCGGCCTTGGGGGATTGTGGGTTATCCCATCTGGGTGAGACAGAGATGGGAAAAAGGGGGGGATAAAACCCCGAGGTCATGGATAAACCATCCTCTGCTAACAAGATTTTCACATTATATGCCACTTAACTGCATTCAATCAAAAAGTTATTTTTCAAAAAAATTTAGTACACTTAATATTTAAGAATTGATCAACAAAATGAAATACCGACATTATTAAAACATACAATGATTTTTTCCCGTTATTCCTTTACTGTGTTTGGCTTTATTTTTTTCTTTTTTTTGCGGGTTTCCCGACTCCCATTAGTGGTTTTCTCCATTCAGAGAATGACAGAGAGTGGCGATGAAAACCCATAACCCAGAGGTTTTGGGTCAAACCATCCTCTGTTTAAAAGAATTGTAAAGGTTTGTACCAGACCCTTAATGGGTTTTTTAAAGTTACATGACTTATTTTTTTAATTATGTCAGTAAAAATGTAGATTTTAAACAAAGGTTATAATAAAACTAACCCACCTTTTCCCCCCCCCAAGGGAAACATCCCCCTTGCCAGGATTTGGGTTGAGTCCCATCTTGGGGGGTGAAGAGGGGAGGAAGGCGGGGCCCCTAACTCCAGAGGTCGGGGGATCAAAAACCCTCCTGCAACTAGAATTTTACATTATATGCCATTTAAGCAATCAAAAATCTAACATATTTTTCACAAAACATTTTAGTTTCACAAATATTTAACGAATTGACAACAAAAAAAGAAATGACCCACATTATTAAGCATCAAAACAATGCATTTCTTCCAGTTATTCTTTTCTGTGTTTAAAATGATTTTTTAATTTTTTTATGGTTGTGTCCATTCCTTGGTTAGTGAGTTGACTCCATTCAGAAAGGAAGCAGGGGGAGGGAAAGTGGGCCATAACCCAGAGTGGGATCAAACCATCCTCGCAAAAGAATTGAATGTGCTTTTTACCAGACCCAACGTTTTTTTCAGTTACAGACTTATTTTCAATTATGTCAGCACAATGTAGCATTTTTAAACAAAAATTATAATAAAAAAATAACCCACTTTCAAGGAACACGCCCCATGGCCTTTGCCGGGATTGGGGTTATCCCATCTGGGGGGATGTAAGCAGAGTGGCAGGGGAAGTGTGCCCATAACCCAGGGTGGCGGATCAAACCATCCTCTGCTAATAGAATTTACATTATATGCCACCCTCATTCAAATCAACCCATTTTACACAAAAAAAATTTTAGTTAACCAATATTTAAAAATTTATCAACAAAAAAAAGAAATGACCTGAATTTTGAGTACCAAAAATGCATTTTTCCAGTTTTTTCCTTTTTCTGTGTTTGAAGCATGATTTTTTTAATTTTTTTTAAAGGTCGTGGCCATCCTTTGGTTATGTGTTCGACTCCTTTAAAAATGGGGGCAGAGTGGCGAGAGGAAGGGGGCCCCCTAACCCAGCGGGCCATGGGTAGAAACCATCCCCTGCTAAAAGAATTTTTAAAAGCTTGTACCGACCTTAACTGGTTTTTTAAAGTACATGACATTTCTTTTAATTATGTCAGCAAAATGTGATTTTTTAAATAAAGTTATAATGAAAAAATACCAGCCTTCATGAAAAAAAGCCCCCGTGGGGAGGATGGGGCACTGGCCCCCCAAACCAGGGGGTTTTTGTCAGTCCCATCTGGGGGGATGTAAGAGAGTGGCGCAGGAAAGGGTGGGCCCATAACCCAGAGGTCGGGGGTCAAACCATCCCCCTTCTAACTAGATTTTCACAATATATGCCACTTAACTGCATTCAAACGCAAATTATTTTTTAAAAAACATTTTAGTTCATAAATATTTAACAATTGATCAACAAAAAAAAAGAAAAAGACCTGACATTAAACATCAAAATAATGCATTTTTCCAGTTAGTTCATTTATGTGTTTGAAGCATGTTTTTTTAATTTCTTTAAGGTCGTGTGCCCACCCCCCTTAGGGCAGTGATCACCTTTACAGAGAATGCAACAGGGGGTAGAGGGAACCGTGGGCCTATAACCCAGGGGGCCAGGATCAAAAATCCCCGTAACAGAATAGACATTATATGCCACCAACCATTCAAAATGCTAAATTTTTACACAAAACATTTTGTTACACCCAAAAATTTAACAAATCAACAAAAAAAAGAAAAGACCTTACATTATTCTCAATACATTTTTCCAAAATTTCTTTTTTTGTTTAAAGATGTTATTTATTTTTTTTTTATTATTTGGTCCGATTTTATGTTATGGTTTATTTTTTTAACAAAAACAAATGAAATGGAACATGCTCCCTAACCCAAGGAATATTAAAACCCTTTGCTAACAATTTTCACATTAATGCCACTTAATGCATTCAATGTTGTTATTTTAAAAAAAACTTTTAGTCTTTTTAATATTTAAAATTGATCAACCAAAATAGAAAATGCCGAATTTTTTTTCCTTTTTCAATTTTAAATTATACCACTTTAGACTAATTGCTTTAACCCTTTTTAATGTTATTTTAAAAAACTTTTTTTTTAAAAATTTTAAGAAATTGTCAACCAAAAAATAAAAAAGCCCGAATTTTGAAATAACCAAAAAAATTTCTTCCAGTTTTCCCCTTTTTGGGAAGATGTTTAACCTTTTTTTTGGGCTTTTTGGTCCCATCTCTTATGTTAGGAGTTTGACCCCTAAAAAGGGGAAGAGAACAAGGGGGACTGAATGACCCCTAACCCAATTTAATCAAACCATCCTTTTAAAAAATTGTAATGGTGTTGTAAGACCTTAATTGGTTTTTTTTAAAGAAGACTTATTTTTTAATTATGTGTAAAAATTGATTTTTTTAAACAAAAAATTGATAATGAAAACTAAACCCATTCAGGAACACAAACCCTGTGGCCTAGAAAGGACTGGCCTTAACCAGGGTTTGGGGGCGACCCCTCTTGTTAAGAAGGGGGGGAAAGGCTTTCCAAAACCCAAGTATACGAAACCATTCTTAATAGTTTGACAAATGACTTTTAAAATCAATAAAAAATAACACTTTTTTACCATTTTAGTTTTCAAAATTTAACAAGATCAAAAAAGAAATGCCCATTTTTGGATCAAAACAACATTTCTTTTTCCCTTTTGTTCATTTACTGTTTTAACAAAATTTATTTAATTTTTTTAAGGCCCCCTTTTGCCCAAATTTTTCCTTATTAGTGGAGTTATTTTTTTCGAGAATGGGGGAAGTGTGGGTTTTTGAGGAACAAAAGGGGGTCCTATAACCCAGGGGATGGATCGAAACCATCCTCTGCTAAAAGAATTGAAATGTTTTTTACCAGACCTTAACGTTTTTTTCAGTTACGACTTATTTTCTTAATTAGTCGACAAGTAGCTTTAAAAAAAGATTATAATAAAAAAACCCACTTTTTGGGAACACAAGCCCCATGGCCCCTTTGCCCGGTTGTGGGTTTCAGTCCCCTCTGGGGTGATGTAAGCAGAGTGGGGAGGGAAGGTGTGCCCATAACCCAGAGGCCGGGGGTCAAACCATCCCCTGCTAACAGAATTTACATTATACCCCTTCAACTGCATTTAAATCAAAAAGTTATTTTACACAAAACATTTTATTACACTAAAAATCAATTTATAACAAAAATAGAAATGACCTGACATTATTTTTTAAGCACAATAAAAGCATTTTTTTCCAGTTATTTTTTTTACGGTTTTGGGTTGATTTTTTTTTCTTTAAAGGCTTTCTCCACCCTTAGGGTTTTAAGGGGTTTACCCATTCAGAGAACAAAAAGAGGAGAGGAAGGGTCCCATAACCCAGGGTAGGGTCAAACCACCCCCTGTAAAAGAATTTTTTTGTGCTTGTACCAACCCCAATTTTTGGTTCATGACTTATTTTTTTTAATTTTGTCAGTACACAATGTAGCATTTTGAAATAAAGGATAATGAAAAAACCCACCACCTTCATGGAACAACAAGCCCCAGTGGCCAATGGATGAGGCACTGGCCTCCTGCCAGGGATTTTTCGAGTCCCATCTGGGGTGATGTACAGCAGGTGAAGGAAAAGGGTTTTGGCCCATAACCCAGAGGTCGATGGATCGGAAACCATCCTCTGCTAACTAGATTTTCTAATATATGCCACTTCAACTGCATTCAAACTGCTAAAAGCTATTTTACACAAAACATTTTAGTTACACACTAAATATTTAACGAATTGATCAGCAAAAATAGAAATGACCTGACATTATGTAAACATCAATACGAATGCATTTCTTCCAGTTAGTTCATTTACTGTGTTTGAAGCATGATTTATTTAATTCTCTTTAATGGTCTGTGTTGCCCGACCTCCTTAGGTTAGTGAGTTCGACTCGCATTCAGTGAATGCGACAGCAGTGTGGTGCAGAGGAACCGTGCTGGGCCTATAACCCAGCGGTCCATGGATCGAAACCATCCTCTGCTAACTAGAATATGACATTATATGCCACTTCAACTGCATTCAAACTGCTAACACTATTTTACACAAAACATTTTAGTTACACTAAATATTTAACAATTGATCAACCAAAATAGAAATGACCCACCTGACATTATGTAAGCATCAATACGAATGCACATTTCTTCCAGTTATTTCCTTTACTGTGTTTGACATGATTTATTTACTTCTTTTTGATGGTCTGTATTTGCCCAGAATCTCATTTATGTTAGTGAGAGTTTGCAGCTCCCATATAGGAGCAAGAGACAGCAGAGTGGTATGGCCGAGGAAGCGTGCTAGACCCCATAACCCAGAGGGTTGATGTATTGAAACCATCCTCTGCTAAATGAATTGTAATGGTGCTTATGCAGACCTTAACACTGGTTATTACAGTTACATGACTTATATTCTTTAATTATGTCGAGGAAGGTACACAATGTAGCATTTTGAAACAAAAGGTTGATAATGAAAACCCTAACCCCACCTTCAAAGAGACATCAGCCCCAGTGGCCTCCAAAGCCAGGGATTGTGGGTTCGAGTCCCATCTGGGGGCGATGTACAGCAGAGTGGCGCAGCGTAAGTGTGCTGGGCCCATAACTTGAGGGTTGATGGTCGAAACCATCCTCTGCTAAAGAATTTTTAATGAATTAACTTGTACCAGACCTTAACTGGTTTTTTGTACAGTTACATGACTTATTTTCCTTTAATTATGTCGGTACACAATGTAGCATTTGAAATAAAAGGTTGATAATAAGCCTAACCCACCTTCATGGAACAACAAACTGATGGCCTCTAAGCCAGGGATTGTGGGTTTCGAGAATCCCATCTGGGGTGATTTACAGCAGTGTGGCGCAGAGGACGTGCACAGGCCCATAACGGTCGATGTTTCGAAACGCCATCCTCTACCTAACTAGAATATGACATTATATGCCACTTCAACTGCATTCTAACTGCTAACTTTATTTTACACAAAATATTTTAGTTACACTAAATATTTAACGAATTGATCAACAAAAATAAAGAAATAACCTGACATTATGCTGGCTTATCGAAAATACGAATCATTTATTCAGTTAGTTCCTTTACTTTGTTTGAAGCATGATTTATTTACTTCTTTTGATGGTATGTGTTGCCCGATCTCCTTATGTTAGTGAGTTTGACTCCCATATAGGGCCAGAGACAGCATGAAATTAGCGCAGCGGTAGTGTGCTGGGCCCATAACCCAGAAATTCGATGGATCAGAAACCATCCTCTGCTAACTAGATTTTCACATTAAATGCCACTTCAACAGCATTCTAACTGCAAACATTATTTTTACACAAAATATTTTAAGTTACACTAAATATTTAACGAATTGATCAACCAAAATAGAAATGACCTGACATTATGTAAGCATCGAAATACCAATGCATTTCTTCCAGTTATTTCCTTTACTGTGTTTAAAGCATGATTGTCTTCTTATTGATGGTATGTGTTTGCCCGATCTCCTTATGTTAGTGAGTTTGACTCCCATTCAGAGCAAGAGGCAGCAGAGTGGGCATGGCGAGGCGTGCTGGGCCCATAACCCAGAGGTCGATGGATCGAAACCATCCTCTGCCTAACAAGATTTTCACGTATATGCCGCTAACTGCATTATAACTGCTAACGTTATTTTTTACACAAAACATTTTAGTACATAATATTTAACGAAATGATCAACAAAAATTGAAATGACCTATGACATTATGTAAGCATCAATACGAATGCATTTCTTTGGTTATTTCCTTTTACTTTGGTTTGAGCATGATTTTCTTTTAATTCTCTTTAATGGTATGTGTTTCCCGACCTCCTTAGGTTAGGTGTGTTTCCACTCCCATTCGAGTGAAAGCGACAGTGATTGGCCGCAGAGGAAGCCGATGCTGGAGCCCTGTGGGGTCGATGGATTGAAAACCATCCTCTGCTAACTTGATTTTCACGTATGCCACTTCCAACTGCACATTCTAACTGCTAACGTTATTTTACACAAAATGTTTTAGTTACTAAATATTTAACAGAATTGATCAAAAAATTAGAATTACCTGACATTATGTAGCAAGCATCAATACGAATGCATTTCTTCCAGTTATTTACTTTACTTTGGTTGGAAGCATGATTTCTTTAATTCTCTTTAATGTCTGTGTTGCCCACGACCTCCTTAGGTTAGTGTGTTCCTCCCCATTCAGTGAAAGAGACAGCAGAGTGGGCGCAGAGGAAGCGTGCAGGCCCCATAACCCGGTGGTGATGGATCAAACCATCCTCTCTGCTAAAAAGGGTGAAATGCCACTTGTACCAGACCTTAACAGTTTATTACAGTTACATGACTTATTTTCTTTAATTATGTGTCAGTACACAATGTAACATTTTCGAAACTAAGATTAATAGTAAAAACCTAACCCACTTTCAAGAAACATCTTGCCCCAGTGGCCTCCTAAGCCAGGGATTGTGGGTTTGAGTCCCATCTGGGGTGATTTACAGCAGAGTGGTGCAGCGGAAGCGTGCTGGGCCCATAACAGGAGGTCAATGGTTTAAACCATCCTCTGCTAACTAAATTTTCACATTATAAACCCCACTTCAACTGCATTCTAACTGTAACGTTATTTTTACACAAAAATATTTTTAGTTACACTAAATATTTAACGAATTGATCAACAAAAAATAAAGAAATGACTACAGGCATTATGTAAGCACAAATG